>JAZHYW010038341.1:0-77793 GCA_037355805.1 Ixodes ricinus
GCCCTTTGGATTTCAGTTTTGTGTGCAATTTGTTCCCGGGTGACATGACACGAAGTCGTGACGTCGTTTTCCCCGCTAAATTTAGCGGGGAAACTGTATAGGTGTTGAGGTCATGTGGCGTCAATTTTCCCGCTAAACTTAGCAGGGAAACTCTGGGAGGAGGGAGGGTATGGAGGAGGGAGGAGGGGTGTACCCTCCCCTCCATACCCTCCGCTCGTCGTCCTCCTCTCAAGAGCTGCGCTCCACTTTAGCATTACAGGGATTTGTAAACGTTTGATTTTTTTTGTTTTTCGTGTGTTTCTAAAGTTGCAGTGCAACAATACTGCGTTGAAATTTTTACTGCAGCTGCTTATGGCACCACTAGGACCCAGGTATAGGTACTTGCACGCAATGCCCACTCGATGGCCAAGAAACTTCTTTGTTGCGGTGTAATTTCAAAATAGTGAGCGTTTTCTTTCAGTCTTTTTACAAAACCTTATGACGCTCGCTCAGAAGTCGCAGGGTTGCACTAGTCTGCCGAGTGACGATGTTTGAATGCGGCTCGTAGATTGGATCCGAGCATTGCGTGAGCACTCGATTTGGGCTTGTGATAAGCTACAGCTCGACGAGCATTTGTGTAGTGGTTCTCGTCCAGTCGCTGCAGCTGACGTCAATAGCCGAATCCTAACAACACCTGGAACTCTTTGCCAACTTTAGCTACGCAGGGCTGTGATAACTATTGGTGGCATTTAATCAACTTCTTAGATCTTGCTGGCAGATTGTTTCCTGCTTACAGGAAAAACATAAACCTAGGTTTCCAAAATTTTTTAAAAAATTCATTTTTCATTTGTGAGGTTTTTGGTTTTAGAAACTAATTATACACCTTTACACTAAATTTCGTAACTATCGCCAAATAGTTCCGTTGATATAAAACATTTTCAACAAATTGTGAGGCAGTAACAAAGTAAAGGAGTTTACTGTTTGAATGCATTTTTCTCAGTTCCACTTTTTGCTGCAAATTTCATTCGAAGGAAATCTTTTGTTCGAAAGGTAAAAGTATTCTGATACTACAATAAGATGTTTTGAACTAAAATTTACTGTAGATTCGGGCTATCTACTTCATTTTGTTTTACATAAAAGTCCTCATTGAGAGAGAACCATATTTTCAAAATTTGACGTAAGACAGAATATGCATCTTATATTTTGACGTAATCACTCTTCCTGAAATATTTACATTTGAGTTATAAAAACTAGATAGCCCAAAGTCCCACATCCCCCACTTTATACTCAAGCAGTTAAAATGATGCTTAATAGCTTCATTTGGATATCATAGATTTCTTAACGAAGAGTGACATATCATCTTATGCAGGTATGTAAAGTATGTCCTAGAGAGCTGAAAGTTTGCATAGTACGCCTACATCTGAAGTTAAATCTCCCCTGCAAATTTCATTCCGATCACTTGAGTAGTTCAGAAGTTCAACCTCTAACCAGTGTCCCCCCTAAACTTCAGAAAATAAATGCTGCTGTTTTTTTTAAATTGTTTGTTTTTGCATTTTATTATTGTGCGGGAAGGAAAACGAATATGTGTTCTATCGGTTATAAATGGTGAGCCGTATTGGTGCAAGGTATAGAAATGGTTGACCCTCCCCTTTAAGCTTGACTGCGACCAAATGCTCACGACTGGTGGCACGATTCCTCCTGGCAGGCAATGCGCTGAGCAGCATGTTTGAGTCGCTGAGCAAGACGCCGCTGCAGCAGTGCCTGCCCCCGTTGACGGGGAGTCGCAGGCGCTGTGTGTGCAGGCCCTGAGTTGCCTGGAGCACCTGTTCAGCTGGGTGCCGCCCTCTCGGCACGTGTCCCCCGCCCTGCTCACCGCCCTCTTCCACTTCTCCGCCTTTGGCTGCCACCCCGACACCGTGGCGAAGCTGCGCCCGTCTCTGCGCTCTGTCGGAGCACACTCTCAGCACGCTCGGGGGGGAGTAATTGGGGGGGGGAGGGAGAGGTTGGTCTGTCGGAGAGTGCACCCCAAAAAGGAAGAGAATTTGGCAGTGACCTTTATCTCCAAAGCCCTATAATGTATGAAATAAAGTATTTAGGAAGCGATCACTTAAATGTGTTTAGAAGACATCAAACAGTTATCATAAGAAGGGAAGAAGAACCTACCGTATTTACTCGCATAATAAACACACTCGCATAATGAATGTCACCCCCACAATGGGCATCAATATTTGGACTTTTTTCTTTTCTCGCATAATGAATGCACTTTTAATTTTCCGCCGCCGCGAGTCTTGAAGCCAATTTTCTTTAGCCACCAAGCGGTCAGGCCAAGTCAAGCCAAGCCAAGCCGCTCTTGTAATGGCTGCAATTGCGCGGTTGCGAGAAGTGTTCAACCGTGAAACCGAGTGGCGCGCACACTTGACTAAGCTTGGGTCGAGGAATTGCCCAGCCCCGGAGATTCTTTGCCTATCGGATGCATTGATGTCAACAAACACGCCGTCGTCTGTGGTCCGCTTTCGAACAGTGGTATTGTGAAAGTGGTTAGGCCTAAGAGCAGTCGCTGTCTGTGCTAAGTGAGCTTCAGTAGGGCGCTTTTTCTTCGGCAAAAGTACACCAAAAAGCACCCTAAAAAAGGTTAGCAATTTATAGAGCATGGTAACTGTGAGTGCGCCCACGACCAGCCATGGGTGCACCTCGGTGAGTGGAGAACGTGTTACAGTACCCTGCCATGTCATATTGGCACCTAAAATGACATTCGCGCAAAGTGTGTAAATGCAAAAGTTTACCCCGCGTAATGAACACACACCCCCAAATACGTGTAAATTTTTCGGGAAAAAAGTGTGTTCGTTATGCGATTAAATACGGTATATTTTCATTGATTTAGTGAAGAAACTGACTTGGGGTGCTCGAATCACGGGACATCAATTTCTCCGCCAAATTTAGCGGGGAAACTGAATTGGCCTAGAGGCCACATGACATCCATTTTCCCGCAACATTTAGCGGGAACCCGGAGTCGGCATGTAGGTCTCGTGACGGCAAAGCATGTGACAGCAATTTCCCCACTAAATGTGGCAAGAAATGCACAAACAGATGGAGGGACGGACAACAGTTTGAAATATTTGGGGTTCCGTTACGAAGTGTTTCATGCTTTAATATGCCACTTGCGAGCGTCCATTTCGTCTGAAGCAAAGTGGTGTGTGAACGATGTTAACTTTACTATTGAATCGTACAAAAAGAAAAATAGTTACCGTAAAATTCCCAGCAAAGCGCCCCCCCTGCACGCATGTCAAAAATGCCTGCAAAGTGGGGCGCTATCAGGCGGCACCAAAATTCAAAATGGCGACGACAAAATGTTTTCGCCAGAAAAAGAAAAAAAAAGCGCAGTGCACACAGATTTAATATTTTATTTATCTCTGAGAACAGACTTTAATAGGCCAAAGATTTGTCACTGCTGTGTTAATTACTTTCAAAACCATTAAAAGACTCCTCCAGAGTCGGCCGCAAAAAGAAAGTTCGCAGCATTCCGCGATGTTTCCCAACTGCATGCCATTGGCTATTTTGACAGCCTCTTCAGAAAGAAGCCGGTTGCTAATGGCTCATTTGCACTTCTTTCGCGCTCAGGTATTAAAAGAGCGCGTCGTCCACGTATTCACTGAACACCGGCGCGCCGTTACTTAGCTTTCGTCGAACTTTGGCTTTCCCATAGTTTGACTGTAGCAAATTGTCAAAATTCTTGCCCCATTCCCGTATCCGGTCGAGGCTTGATGTGTCGAGACCGTCTGATGTACGTTTTTCCCGCTTTCACAATGACATTGGATGACCTCGACTTTCTTTGCCACTGTGTAAGAATGCATAGTTGACCTGACACCCCCAAAACAAAGCGACAATGACGCGCAGGTCAGGTGACGCGGGCTGATCGGGCTGCAAAGTAGGATTGGATTGGATTGGATTCTTGGACTGAACTTCGCAGGCCAGTGTTGCCTGGGCGCGGTCAGCGCGAGCGCGTGATACAGGTGCGGAGCGGGGAGGGGCGCTTTCCCGGAACGGGCGCAGAAATGTGAAATTAGCACTGAAGTTGGGGGGGCTCTTGCACGGGTGGGGGCGCTTGCTCGGAATTTTACGGTACTCACAATGCAAAACAATCGGTGAATATTCTAATTTTTTTTTCTATGTCAAAAATTATAAAACGCGAGGCAAGATGCTATATGTATGCGGGAGGAAAACAAAACGCAAAAGGAAAGGCTGTCTCTTCATTGTGAACTTGTCATTGGACACGATACACGAATTGGGACACTACCAGGCTCCTCTTGCGCATGTGGCTGATGCAACGTTGTAGATTGGTTTTACTGTCTGCTGTCCGAGTTATGCCCATGTTTACACTCGGGTATACGTGTAGTGCTTTGTTTGACACTTATTAATTCCTGACGTGCACTCTCCACTCGGGCCCGGCTGCGGTTGTAGCTAGTCAGGTAAATGGCAGGTCGTGCAGCCTTGACGACCGTCCCGGTAACTGGAGGCCCGACTAAAATTGGCGTGCGGCGGTGACTTCTGTTTTGCAGTCCATGACGACGGACGCCGGCTCGGGGCAGGACCGGTCCGAGCTCGGGGTTGTGGCCATGAGCTGCATCAACGAGATCCTCTCCAAGAACTGCGTGCCTTCGGACCTGGAGGACTTTCTGCTCCTGGTCTTCCAGAACACCTTCTACATCCTCCAGATCCTTACCAAGCATGACGTGGTCACCGTCGGCACAAACACCAGTCTCGTCACGGCCAACAACCGGCTGGGCGGCCTCAACGACAGGTCGGTGCAAGAAATCATACGCTCGTTTGTTGTGGTGCAAAATCTGTTGTAGGGCCGAGTTCTATGAGAAAAGCGACACATTACGCACTATCAATGCACGAACCAGTCGTATGTTTGCGAATAAAAATACAAGATTAATGTGCAGCTGAAATTGAACATTTAATGAGGCAAACGTGTGCCTACAAACTTAAAGCGAAAGGTGCCAGCATCTTGCCTCGGAGACGGTAGGGTGACTGCCCCGGAGCAGCGTGTTACCGCTGCGCTTATACACGCTGTACATGTTACGATCTAGGACACACAGTGAGAGCCGAGAATGGGTGGGAAACTTCCAGAAGAACATCGATTGGTTAAAAAAAAAAAAGAAAGAACCAGGGCGAGCGGGGTTTGAACTTTGTTCCTTAGAGTGGCAGTTGCATGCATTGCCAACTCCACCACGCACACGGCAGTCTAAGCAATGTAGCTCCATGGGGCACCATTTACATTCCCCGCTAAATTTAGCTGAAAAATCACGACATCATTAGACTCGACCATAAGTTTGGGTGCCGTGTGACGGCGAATGTACACCCCGACATCGTGTGGCTTGATGTCAACTTCTGGTGCGATGGGATGTCACCTCGCATGAGCGTCACTGTATCGCGTGACGTACGTCTTCGAGGTTTATCGGGTAAAATGCGACATACCGTATTTGCACGATCGTAACACGAGGGCAGCTTTTGAAACTGCTCAGCTCCTCGCATCGCGTTTACGACTTGGGAGGTATGCTTGTCTCATGAGTTTCTTTCTCTTGAAGTGAGCTCTTTGTCCTCAAGCTATTCCTCCTAAATCACGGGCGCATTATGTCAAAGTCGGTTGGCTTACGAAGCGCACGAAGCAGAAACACCAACGCACAAATGCCAGAGCACACTCGAGCAGAAACTAAAAAATGCACAGGCAGAACGAAGATTGATGGAAGCGATACTGGATTGTTCTCGCCCTTGCTATGGTCTCTCTAGATGAACAAACACCTTGTGTTTCATGATCGCGTAAACACGGCCAGCCGTCTTGGCTTGGCTCGTGTTTTGGCATGGCTCTTGGCTTGACTTGGCTAGGCTTGAACTGGCTGGTGTCCTGCATTCCGGTGTGGTGCGTCATGTTTCAGCCATTTTTGCGGCCGCAAGCGTTGTACAAACATGAAACATTGGAGAAGGCAGGTTTGAAATATCGAGATTTGACCATATACTGTCTTGGTACGATAGTTCAGTGAAAACAGGTACAGTAATTCCTAGTTATAACCGAGTCAGCGGAGACGGCAAAGAGATCCAATATAAGCGGTAAATTGATAAAACGGGAAAGCCATAAAGAGTAACAGTAGCCTGAAAGCGCACAGAAACAGTGATAAACTGTTCCTGCGCACTTTCAGAGAACAAAATATACAATCAAAGAAGCTCGCGGTGAGCCAGGCATTCCTACCGAGGCATGGCAGACGGACTGTGCTGCTTTTGCAACGCAAAAGACGGTATAAAAAATAAAAGGTCTGCCTCTAGGCGCACGTGATTCGTAAATGCAGCGTCGACTCAAGCTGGCAAACAACTGCATTGCGTGCGTGCATCGCACCGGGCTCCCAAAGGGGCAACCTGCCGCCTTGTTTGCTCCCTTGACCTCCGATTTCGTTCGGAATTGAGTATGGAAAGAGCGTCGAGCAACGGGTGAGTGCGTCGGGGCTCCAGAAGGGGCAGGCGCCGGCCGAGGTTGCGCTTCCCGACTTGATTCCGGCGAGAGCGGGCTGTGGGCACTGTGTGGGTGACTGAACTGTCACTCTACATGCAAGACACATGCCTACGCGCATTTATAGCGGCGAAAGACAATATTTTTCGCTGCTAATGGTTTTACGCGCGCCTCTTCGAAGGGTTGCGTCAGTTTACATTCTGTACTTTTGCCGGATCATCCTTACGTAATAAACACATCCGGCCGTCGACACACTTTCGGAATAATCCGGGTTACAATATGTGCGTTTCAATTGGGACAGGCGTCAAATGCGGAATAAATCAATGATTAGAAAAAAGGATTTCATTATAACGAGGGATTGCTGTACAATCTTTATTGGGTTATAGGGACGCCAACAGCTTGAGTTATACAGTTGAGCCTCTTTATAACGAACACTGATATAGCGAATTATCTAATATAGCTGAACTAATCACGCAGTTTGGTTGGTCATGCTTTACTGGGATGGAAGTTCCAGTTATATAACGAAACCGACAACGGTGAAATTTGTGGCGCTCTCGGTTATAGCGAAGCAATTCCTGCTTGTCTTGCATCACAAAATAGTATAAAGGTTTCTAAAAATTAGAAAAAATACAAAGCGTTCAGTACAAATACGTGAAAGTTTAGATCGCCCGATGTGCAAAAATGCGGCGTTTCGGGAGGTAGCGTCACCTATGAACCGAGGCGAATAACGGCGTTTGCGCCGCTGCTGGCCTCTATGCGGGCATCAAGAACCAGTGCAGACTAAAGCCAACCACCAACCCACGCCACTTGTAGCGCGGACTGCAAATGGCGACGGCGAATCAAGCTGTCTTTCTGGAGAAAAAAAGTGAAGGACAGCGAGTCGGAGCGGTGGACAGCAGTCGGAAGAAAAAAGGCATCCCTCCGGACTTTGAGCTTGCACCAAGCACGATATCTACCGTCTTGAGTGCAAGGAACAAGGTCGAAGTCTGCTATGCAAACCACACCGTCAGGACTGACCGAAAGAGTCTTAGGCCTTGCCTCAACCCGGACGTGGAAGAAGCGGCACGAAACTCAAGCGAAAGCAATCAGTCTGGCGTGTCATTTAGGGCATGATGATTTCAGCACGAGCAGTCGGCTGGCTCCAGTGCGGTGAAGAGGCACCAGCCCAAAATCACGTCTTCAAATAAATGGAGATAGATCCAGCTAACGTCGGTTTCTCGTATTGCAAGTTGATATCCTCATGCTCTGATTATTTTTTAATGCGAATAGCATTCTTTGGATACTTCACGCACTTTTCGTCTATGTATCTATCTATCTATCTATCTGGCTATGCGTGCCTCTCTTACGCCGCGGGTCGATAAATAAATATATATCTGCGTTAATGCGAATAGCATCAAACGGTGCGGAGTTATGCGCGTTCGTCAGGTGGCCGGCACACTCTAGATACGCCAGCCCACTCTTGAGGCGATTCTAAATTTGTTGACACTTTCACAGCCCTGCGCACGATCTCCGCAGCCCAGCACGTGCGTTTGTGTCACTTAGGAAGGCGAGCAAAGCACGCGCCATACGCACAAACACTCAAAATGGTACCGACCAGACTTTCTGGCGTCTCAGCTAGTCTCAACCAACGGTACTCTAAACGGTTGTTTATATCTTTACCATAGGACGCGCTTTACAGCGCTGTCACAGCTACCGGTGCGCGCGCGTTCCATGCACGAGGGCTCATTCCGCTCTCGTGAGGCTGAGCCACGGCCGCTACATCACCCTCTCCCGAGCGCGGGAGAGGGTGAGCTAGCGGCCGTGCTCAGCTCAGCGAGAGCGGATGAGCCCTCGTGCATGGAACGCGCGCGCATCTGCGCTGTGCAGCGCTGAACGCGTCCTATGGTAAGATATAAACAACCGTTTAAATGCGTTGAATGACTGCCTTCATAGCTCTGTGGTTAGCGCGTCTGCCTGCTGATCAAAGGGTCAACGGTTCGAATCCCAGCCGGCGCCGGTCTTTTTTATTTATTTATCGACCCGCGGCGTAAGAGGTTAGATAGCCAGATAGATAGATACATAGATAGACGAAAAGTGCGTGAGGTATCCAGAATGCTAATCGCATTAACAGACGCGGCCGCGCCGGCTGGGATTCGAACCGTTGGCCAACTTTGATCAGCAGGCAGGCCCAGCGCTAACCCACTCGGAGCTGTGAGGCAGTCATTCAACGCACTCCTAAACGGTTGTTTTATATCTGGCACCATAGGGCCGCGCTTTACACAGCGCTGTCACAGCTACCGGTGCGACGCGCGTTCAGCACGCGAGGGCTCATTCCGCTCTCGTGAGGCTGAGCACGGCCGCTAGCTCACCCTCTCCCGCGCTCGGGAGAGGGTGATGTGGCGGCCGTGCTCAGCCTCACGAGAGCAGAATGAACCCTCGTCATGGGCCTCGCTTCAGCTGCTGTGACTGCTGCTAACGCGTCCTATAGTAAAATATAAACAACCGTTTAGAGTACCGTTAGTTGAGACTAGCTGAGCACGCCAGAAAGTCTGGTCGGTACCATTTGAGTGTTTGTGCGTATGGCGCGTGCTTGCTCGCCTTCTAAAGTGACACAAACGCACGTGCTGGGCTGCGGAGATCGTGCGCAGGGCTGTGAAAGTGTCAACAAATTTAGAATCGCCTCAAGAGTGGGCTGGCGTATCTAGAGTGTGCCGGCCACCTGACGAACGCGCATAACTCCGCACCGTTTGATGCTATTCGCATTAACGTAGATAATCATTCCCGAAGGATGGGTTCTGCTGATTTTTAATGCTGCTTAGTGACAGGTAAAGATCTCGTGGTCCGCAATAGCTAGCGTTTTTATTTCTTAGTGCTGTGCACATTCTTGAACGGGCTCGATTGCGGGAACGTTGGCATAAATTTTTTTGTGTACTTTTATAATGAATACAGTAAAACCTCGTTATAACGAAAGGGGATATAATGAATTAATGGATATAAAAGTAATTGTAATTCCCCTTGAAACTCCTGTAGAAGCCCATGCATTTAAAACCTCGTTTTAACGAAGCAAAAATTTACTTGCAATGGGTATAAGGCACCATTTTTTTGTAGAACTAAATGGTTATAACGAAGTACTAATTACGGCCCCCTTCAACTTCGTTAACACGAGGTGGTAATTCAAAACTCCCGCGCGCTAAGCCGAAATCGCCTGGCTAAAAGTCACCTGGCAACGATGCGCGCCGAGTGCGCCGCATCTCCCGGCCTCCCCCTTCTCGTGGAACACATGGATCCGTCCAGAAGCAAGATGGACGACGACTGCGCGAAGCGCAAAAGCGATCTCGATCGTGCGTGCGTGCTGTGACGGGGGTGCCTGATGAGGACAGCGACGAGTGTGTCGACGACAGCGAGGAGCCGAATGTTTTGCGAGTCCGAAGTACCGACGTCCGCGCAAGCGCTGGATGCGGCAGATCTGCTGCGCCGCTTTGGCGCTCACGATGACGGTGAGGATGGACTCGAGATAAGAAGACGCGGCAAACATCAATCATGGACTTCTTTGCTGCGAAGTGAGCGATAACAGCGCAGAGCATTCAGCGATGTGATGCACGGATAAAGTCGTATATGATCGCTGTTTTTTTCTTTCGTTTGTGTTTTTCTCCATGCCACGGTAGTTTGCTCGCTTGGCAGGCTTCTATGTCGAATTCAGGGGTGAGTGCATCCTTCCTAGCTTGCTGATTTGCAGTAGAAGTGGAACAATGGCTTTAACGAACTAATCGTTATAACGAAGTAATTACGGCTCCCCCTTCAACTTCGTTATAATGAGGTTTTACTGTATGGCATATAGCGAACAAATTTCTGCTCCCGATGCTAGTTTGTTATAACGAGGTTTGACTGTACTACGATGCATGTGTAAGCGGGGGTAAGGCATAATGCAGACTACATTGTTTCTTTTATGAATGCGTGGCATTTATAGGGCCGGCTTCAGCGTTGTCGTGTCCACGGATGTAGCCTCTATTGAATGTTCGATGTGGAGTGCAGAGCGTGCAATTGGCGACCACTCTTGGAGCAGGGACTTTCCTCTGTGGCAGCAAAATGGACTACAATGCCGTGAAGGCTCTTGCTTGCGGGGTTTCGTGTGCCACCAAAGCAGAGGGACAACAATGCACGCAGCAGGGGCGAAATGAAAGCACCGGGCCTAGCCGAGATAGAAAGTCAGTTGCCATTACACGGCGGCCAATCGACAGTTCGAGCGCCACTTCACAAATGATCCATTCAGTGCAGTGTGCGATTTGTGCGACAGGTTGCAGTTTCAAGAGGACATAAGAAAAGGCATTCTGTATACTTCGCATTTAGAACACGTTTCGGAAATACCAAGGAGACGGTCAGTTTTTTCATCAGCTTTGAAACCGCGCCGAACCGCACCTTAAATCCTTTCTCCAAGTGAAGCCAGCTCCCAGCTATGAAACCACGCGAAAAGCTAGCCAACAGCACCTAAATTCCCCGATCCCAAAGAAGCGGAGTAAAGCTGATGGATTTTCGGCTTCGGTCCCATTGGCTGGCACGCGTCGACGAGGCTCCCATTGGCCGCGTGCACGTCAGTTTCAACGACCGCTCACCCCATGGCGCTGCGTGTCCGTCAGCGCGCCACTAACACGGAGCGTCCAAGGTCAGAGCGGCGAGGAGAGGCGCCCTCTCCCTCGCCGGCAGAGCGCGCCGCTCTGCCGTCGACGCAAATACGCTGCGGACGAAATAAGGGAGCGGAAGAATGATGTACATGCTTTCACATTCACAACTCATAAGAAGTGCTTAGGTGTACCTCGAGCCTTTTTCTATTGACTTACATGATCCGACTACTCGAGATTGGGTGTTGCGTTGAATGGGGCAAAAATGAGAATTAAGGAGGATCACGAGACAAGAAGTAACAAAGTTCAATTCTGTTTTCTTCTCCCTTTTGGCACATCGGTTTCCGGAAACCAGCTACCTGGACAAGTTCACGGAGTTCTTGCGTCTCTTTGTGAGTGTTCATCTTCACCGGTTTGAGGAGAACAGCCACTGTCCTGTGCTTCAGTTCCTAGCTCTTCTCTTCGAGTACACCTTCCAACAGGTGGGTGGCAAGTCATTTGTCTCTGACTAGGTCGGCGACCTTTGGACCTAAAGGTCCGTGACCTAGACTTCGATGTAAGCGCGTGTCATCGCCATAGACCTTGGAAGCGTCGGTGCAGTGGCGTTACGAGATCAGCGGCAACCAGGCGATAGCCTCCGTTGTCACCTCTGCCTGCACCCATAAACCTTTTCTTGATAATGCAGCTGCCGAGTGGCGGTTTGTCTGACGAACTACAAGTGAAGGTCAGCCCAACGGGACTCCGCTTGTCAAAACACATTGACATCATGCCATTGTATCAGTTCTTGCTTCACGCCATTTACGTGCCATGCCATGCTACCCGATGCCAACAGAAAAAAAATCGTCAAAGTGACGAAATATGCGGAAAGATGGGCGCCGACAATGTTGGTCGTGCGGGACGGTGCCCTTCGAAAATGGAGACAGCGGGAAGCAAGGCCAGGGGAGAGGGTGTGCGTATGTGCGGAAGCTTGCTGGAAAAAGGTCCATTGGACGTACTAGGACATGGAAATAGTGGCATTGCTTAAACGTTGAGTGCCAGCAGAGTCGCCGGCAGTTTAACCCCAACTTAACAAAGTGATGTGATGGTTTGGAGGTGTTTTCTTTTGTAACAGATATTGCTACATTAAGCTTTGCATTGTTTGACTTGGACTTCCATTCATATTTTATAGGCCTTTTCTTTTATCGGGTCTTGTAAGAGAAATTTAAATTTCATTAAAATACAAATATATGTGTCTATGTGGCTGAGCCATGTTTGGGAGATAAATTGTGTGCGATTTGTCTTATATAATTAATGGGAAATCTCAGCTTTTTTTTTATAAACGGAGTACAGATAAATATAATCAGGGAAATTTGTTTTTTTTAAATTGACTTGACTGTAAGTTTTTTTGTAATCTACCACTTTTATATGTAGTACATTTTCTCATTGCAGTCAGCTCGTGATAATACATGCAGACTTACTTCATGAATATTATTTATCTTGATTTAAGTACATTAGAACTCTGTTTATATGTTTGTAGCATTGGAGTTGGCAAAGAAATGCCAATCCAAAAACAAACATGCAAAAAAAGAAAAAAATTGTGCATCAAAATTATTTTTCAAAAGGGGACACACGTCCCCCTTTGCTAACACTATGTCATCACTGACCCCATAACAAAGCCAAAAAGATGTAGCAATGTAAAAATAGAGAAAGCAAAGGAGAGAGCTAAAAGAGAAAAGTGAAGGGCTCAGCATTAATGTTTCCCAAAGGGGGATGTGTGTGGCGTTTCCCGAGAGTCATGCTAACACATTCCATAAGAATCCTTCGGATGACTTTCCTTTAGTTTTAGACCCTTAGAAGCACACGCAATATGCTACCAAAATGCCCCCTGCACCGGCAAGGTAAAAAGCACTATCAGCACTGCAGAGCGCAATGTTTAGCAAAGAAGGCAAGATCGGGACCGCATCTCAACGTGAGTCGCATGATAGCTGACTGGGGCGAAGCTTGGTGGCTGCGTCGATGATGCTCGACACTCGGTCATCAGGTTGATCGCTGCCGTAGCTGCCGCAACTACGCGCTTGAGGCCATTGCGACAGCGGCTTCGGCGAGCTCGTCTTGGCTCTGGTCCGCTTGGCGGCAAATTGACAGCTGTGCTTGGCGGCTTGCTACACTTGGCTGTCTATGTCGAGACTGCGCGCTGCATGCCGGAGCTTGGCGGTGCGTTGCATTCACGGCAGTAGGAAGAATGTGCAGCCCATCCTTTCGGTATGATTATCTACGTTAATGCGAAGCAGCATCAGACGGTGCGGAGTTATGCCGTCGTCAGAACGGCCCCACACTCTAGATATGCCAGCTCACTCTTGAGCGATTCATAAATTTGTTGACACTTTCTCAGCCCTGCGCACGATCTGCCCTGCAGCGCAGCACGTGCGCATGTGCTCACGTAGGAAGGCGAGCAAAGCACGCGCCATCGCACAAGCACTCGAAATGGCACCGACCAGACTTTCTGGCGTCTCAGCTAGCCTCAACCAGCGGTACTCTAGACGGTAGTTCATAGCTTTCCCATAGGACGCGCTTTACGCGCTGTCACAGCTACCGGTGCGCACGCGTTCCCTGCACGAGGGCTCAATGTACCGTGAGAGCCGAGCATCGGCGCACACGCTCTCCCGAGCGGGGAGTGGCTGAGTAGCACCGTTCAGCCACACGAAGCGGATCAAGCCTCGTGCAATGTGTGCCTGTACTGGTGTTTCAGAGTGCGTTGATCACTGCCTTCACAGCTCGTAGTTAGCGCATCTGCCGGCCGATCAAATGGTCAACGGTTGGCATCTCGCCGGCGCGGTCTTTTTAGTTACTGATCGACTTGGCGGCGTAAGAAAACTAGCTAGCCAGATGGATAGCTAAATTGGATGCAATTCGAGACTCGCGGATCGGAAAATTGGAGGTGCGTTGATTACGGGAGGGAAAAAAAGTCAAAATATTGATGCTTGTTAGTGCGTATTATGTGGTGCGTTTATTATGCGAGTAAATACGGTAATTGTAACTGAAGCATGTCCGCCTACAAAAGCGAGCGAAATTTCCGAGCCCGTCGATCTAATCCGGATGTTCTCCCGCAATGGCCGCCGCTCCCAGCAAGCTGGTGCAAAGCGTAAAACCATAAAATCTTGTCGGGAGTAGCAGACTCTGGCTTTATATTACCACTGCCGCCACCATGCAGCCGTGTTTTAAGCACCTCAACGGAATATGTATGTTGCAAAAGAAACTTAAAAAAAAAAAAAAAAAAAAAAATGTTTGCGCAATATTTCTGTTGCAAGACTCGTTCTAAGGATTTGGAAACATGCTTCCGTTTCGAGACGTCAACCCAGAAAGCTGGCGGTGTGCAGAATGGCCCTTCCGTTGTCGTTCCAGCCTGCCCTGGAGCGGTACTACGCCTGCCTGGACATCTGGGCCGTGTTCCTCGAGTACCTGGTGGCCAGGCTCAGCAGCAAGCTGGGCGGCGGCCTGGGGGACGCCACAGTGCGCAGGTACGCCGAAAGAAGTACCCGGCATTTCGCTCACAGGTGCACGAAGGAGCGACGGTGATAGCTCGGTCCTTCACGCTCTGCTTGAACACGGCGAGCCTCGTATGCCCTCTCTTCGGAAGGTGTCCTAACTTTGCGCGGCCTCCCCTGTGCTCGCGCTGAAATCTAGAAGAGAACTGACACAATGTGACGTCGTGGCTCCTTCTTTATAAACATCCCGAGGAGGCGCTGGCCCTGCGGCACCGCCCGTGATGATTGCTGATTGTTTGTGGCCCTTCCTTTTGAATCGAGTGCTGCCACAGTGGGGACTTAGCCCGTGGGGTTTTCTTGTCCCCTTTGCCGCACCAGCAGCCACCGATTTTCTAGCCTTCTCTTGGCAGTTTCCACTATTT
The DNA here is from genome assembly GCA_037355805.1 of Ixodes ricinus. Taxonomy (NCBI): domain Eukaryota; kingdom Metazoa; phylum Arthropoda; class Arachnida; order Ixodida; family Ixodidae; genus Ixodes; species Ixodes ricinus. The sequence continues at coordinate 14,963 of JAZHYW010038341.1, forward strand.
TCCTCCACCCTCCGTTGGCCGTCGGCGTAGAGTCTGCGCATAAATCGGGCCCGATGCCGAGATCCAAAGCCCCTCGGTCGAGATGCCTAGGGCGGGCGAGCTCGCCCACCATCTCTCAGCCGAAGAGTGAACTAGTCTAGTTCGATGCCCGCCATCTCTTGGCCGAGCGATGAACTCGAGTTTTCTGCCTAGTGCAATGCCGATGCCACGAATGCAGCTGGGAAGTTTCCATTGGCAAGTTCCAGCGAATATAGGGGGTGCTGCAGAAATCAAAGATGGCGATCGAGAGGGGGATCGGTTTGCCGTGAGCATCGCAATGAATTGGAATCAGTGCGGTTTGTCAGACAGATAATACTGCGTGATCAACATCAGTATTTTATTAGTCTGTTTTTTTAAATGCACGGGTGCAGGCCACGCGATGTGAGGATGAAAAAAGTCGGCACCGAGGACTGTCGAAAGGGAGATCGTTTCACCGCAGGCACTGTTTCGGTGAGATCAGCCTTCCGACAGAAAGTATGATGCGATGGGCAGTCGATTTTTGTTGTACGACGCGCTGGGCAGCCAGCACGTTTGAGGAACACTCACCGCTGACTGGTCGTGCAACGTAAGCATGAAAATGAGCACCGCGACCACTTTGATACGCCACTATTTAGCAATGCGTCTCATAACTAATAACCGAGGTGCCGCTGCATTAAACGCAATTTATTTTATGTCACGATTTGTTTTATGTGGTAAGCAGTGATTGCCGCACAAACATGGGCCGCCGGGGCAGCGACATCCTAGCTGGAACTTGCGAATTAAAGCTCTCTTTGTAAAAGGACGAGGGTTCCTCGCATTGACTGCGGACAGGGGAAGGGTTGTTAGATTTGCACGAGCATACCTTGAGCCACTAAAGAAACTATGCTCAGGGTATCGACTCTCCATTAACTGATTGTCCTGGGGGCACCGCAATTTTGTTGCCTAGTGGAGTGTGGGCAACATTGGCAATACCGTTTTTCTGGACTATTGTCCACAGACCATCCATGTTTGAAAGTTGAAATTTTATGCGGTGGCACTGTCTACAGGTGTGAACTATACAAGGGTTTGTTTTTAAGTGGTAGATTTATAGGCCAGCCAACCTCAGGAGCCATATAAGCATGACATGAGTAGGTCGGTCAATCTGTAACTGCTAAACAATCTTGATAAAAATTGTAACCGGTGCCAGAGATTGAACCCCGGTCACCGGCGTGGAAGCTGAGTGCGTTGCTGACTGAGCTACGGACCCAGCACGCAGGAACAGGAGCAGCAGAAGCAGGTGGTGCGAGAAAGCGTGTAGAGAGAGGAGGGGTGGAAAGGGCAAGAAAGGGAGGAGCAGAAATGGGTGGTGTAGAAAGAGTCCCCAGAACAAGGAAAAGTGAAAAGGGCAGGAAAGTGAGCTCCCCCTCTCTTGGCGACCCAGAAAATTCAGCACAAAGACTTTGTGTCTGGGTGGTGCTGAAGGGGAAGCGTGTGCAGCGTCACGAAGAGACAATGTTGTGACGTCATCTGTTTCCGTACAAAACCCTGCCTGCTATGTTGTGGGCAGTTAACATTTCTGGATGATGGGAAAGCATGTTCCTGCGATGTCGGACACAGCTTCGGATAAGTAACGCCGATTTTAAGAAAGCAGATGGTTGAAGTGGCACTACTCTGAAGCATTTGAGTGTCTCTTAGCTAAGTGTTCTTGTTGCTGATTGGAATAGCCACAGTAAGGAGTTACTCTGGTCTCTGTAGGTTTGTTTGATTGGTCACTTGGCATGGGCACAGAATGGGCAGTGCTGTCTCCTTATACCCAAGGAGCGTAAGAAAACAAGTGTAGCAACTCTACGTCGCGAAGCAACGGAGGCTGTGTGTGAAGCACTGGGTATTTGCGGAGGAGGGGGTCGGAGCCACTGAATGTTCCTAGGGTGCCGGAACATGTTAACTACAAGTGCTTAAAGACCGTATTGGAGTTCTTAAAAAAATCCAAGTTGGGATAAAATTATTTATTGGATCAAGTTAAGGCCCGTTCACACTCTTGCGACCTCTTAAAACTGGGTTCCTTAAAACTTCTTAAACCAGAGGGACACACTGACGCCATCTATTGGGTAGCAGTGTAAACTTGGCGGTCCGGCATATTTTTTTATTTCTCTTGCGCATTATCCTCTCTTTCTTGGCTTGAAAACTTTTGTCAATGTTATAAACGAGCCTTTCTTATGGGTATTACGCACATTTGACCTCGGAAATCCCGAAAAACCTTCGCTCTTCGGAAATGCAGTTCCAGGGACACCGCATAGATGGCGCCACAATGTCAGTGTGTTCCCTCGTTCTAAGAAATTTAAGAAGTTTTAACAGATCTCGTCTTTCTCGTGTCGTACTCGGTTGCAAGAGTGTGAACGGGCCTTTAGATTTTGTACTAAACTTCAATGACCCATGAGAGAATGTGCCAAAGTTTATCTGGAAGCAGATGTGATTTCCTCTTGGCAACTTTCTCTGAAATAGTCGTTGAATGATCAGCTCTGACAATTGCCGAGTAGAGCTGCTCGTGTTTCCTAGCCTTTTCTGTGCGTTCTGCAATTCTGTCGTCGGGTGGCACGGGGTGAAAAAAGGCATCATTTTCCAAATTGTTGCAGGTATAAAGAAGCGCTTGCAACACTAGTGGCAGAGGTTCTCAAGAAGTCTATGTTCAAGTTCAACCAGACCAACTTAGAAGAGCTGGACGACGAGACGCTAGATGACAATGTGAGAGGCCCTGTTTGTTTTTATTTCAGTGTAAACTATCATTCTGCCGGCAGGCATTTGTGTGACCACTAATGCGTGATGTGTGTCAAAGACCCAAGATTAAGTTGCCCCCTTTCCCCTTGGGCGAAGCGAAGACACAGTTTGGCACTTTTCAAAGCATACTACAGTAGAACCTCGTTGATACGTTCTCGGTTGATACGTTTTCCCGGCTGTTACATTCAAAAACGCTGGTCCCGTTTTACTTCCATAGAGATACATGTATTAGTTTCCTGCCTGCTACGTTTGCTTTCCCGGTTGTTACGTCCAAAAGTTAAACAAGCAAAAAAAAAAAAATCTTTCTAAATTTAGGCAGCAAAAAAATTTAAAAAAACTGGCAAAGCAAGAACGGCGAAAAGAAAAACAAAAAGGTAAACAAAAGATAAGGCGTTCAAAATGTGACTGCTCAACCGTTGTCGTCAACACGCTCAATTTGACGAAGTCTTTTCTTTATTTTGGGGGGGGGGCTAAGGTGTTGATTATCGAAAGCGGCAGTGTTCGGGGAAGAGCGCAGCTACAGCGCATGCTACCCTTTCAACAGCGAGCATTCCCTGCCCTCTCTACGCGCGCGCGCGCGTGCCCTTCCCCTGCTTTTGCCATCCTCCACTTTTTTTTTCTTTTTTACAACTGCTCTTTTGTTGCGTATTTCCGTGCGCGTATGCCGGCTTGGCGGTCTGCCAACTCCGCAACGCGAGCTATCGCAATCCTCAACAGTTCTGTAAGTACACATAAAATAAACCATTGTATAAGAGCTGCTTTCTATCTCATGTAGGGCCCCCTAAGTGCGTTATCAGTTGTTACGTTTTCCCGGATGATACTTTTTTTTTCCACGGCCTCGTGAGAAACGTATCAACGAGGTTCTACTGTACTAGCTTCCTGCTGTCTGAACATCTGTTTGATCAGTTTGACTTTGTGATTGCTACTTTTGAAGCCAGAGATTTTGTAGGTTGAAGTGGACTGATGATGACGATAAGCAATGAAACGGAACAGCTGCAGTGATTATACTTGTTCAGTTTTTGGTTTCGAGGAATATCTCTTTGCCTGTGTTACGAAGCAAGTAGAAGTTAAGCGTCTTTATGTCGTACAAAGTTGGGCAGCAATGAGCAGAGTTTTATCATGTGCCGTATTCCAAGGGGGAGACGAGACAATAGAACGTATGGTGTTGAAGTACACGGACCTCGCTCCCACACTCCCCGAGGGGCGAAGCACTGATCTCTATCGTAGTAGGCTGGATCGTGGATCGGGAGCCCGTGGGTGGCACCACCGGCGGCCATTGCTTGACACCAGGCAATACACGCAAGTCTATGGGAGAAACGCACAGATGTAGGAATATTGAAGTGTGTATGCGGTGCTTGAAGGCGAGTATTTTATGATTTGCTGCGATCAATGTATCAAGTGTTTTGAGATGGCATCAGTATTTGTCAAGCGTTCGAACGCCGATTAAAAAAATAAATGTGCCGGAGCGCCATCGACCGTGCCAGCGTCGCTTGCTTCAGTTGCTAAATAAATGTCACGTTCAACCAATGAACGACATGCTCCAAGTTTTAGCTTGTCACAGAAGCCCTTAAGGAAGACACTACCCAGAAAAAAAAATTTCTGCCAAAAAGGTTGATTTTGAAAAATTATATAAATACATCCAACAACATCTAGAGAGTATTCCCAGAAAGTTTCATTAGTTTAGACTGCATAGTTAATTTTTAATAAATTATTTATTGTCCGTTGAAGCTAAAGAAAAGGTAGGGTATGGCGCACTTTGAACGCATTTTTCTCCGTTCCACTTTTTGGTATAAATCTCCATTTTAGTCAACCTATCGTTTGATAATGGCAATACAGAGAAGACTCGTTCTTCACTTTTCCTGACTGAAATTTAATAAGGAGTGCGGCTATGGAATGTTCTTTGTCAATTTACAGATGTCTTTTATAAAAAATGTTGACATCTTGTCGAAGACACAGAAGACCAAAAAGTTGACCAATTTTGCAGAAGAGAAAATTTATAGAAATCAATGACTTTTTACAAAAAACGTTCCATAGCCCTAGGCATTCTGCTAGATATCTAGCGAATACAAATCTTGAATATTGTGATAGTTTTCCGACGATAGGTTTACTAAACAATGTGGACGTGTTGCTGATAGGAGCTGTTCTAATTTCCTTCTCATTTACTCGACAGACCTGAAATTTTGTTATGCACTCTCTAGTGTGACCACCAGCCTACGCTGTAAATTTAATTAATTTCAAGCTAAGTGGTTCAAAAGTTGACCCTCCTTGGGGTGTGCCCCTAAGGGAGGCACGTACCTACAGGGGTCTACTTTTTAAATACTTTGCCGATTGCAATTAAACTTTTACCATATGTTAGTTATGCAAACTTGGGAGGGCATGCAAAATTTCAACCAACAAGGAAGATTTTGTGCCAAGTTACGGTGAAATTTGTCATAAAAAAGAAGATTGATGCAACACCAATGAAAAAAATCTATCATTCACAGAAAAAAGAAAAATTACAACTTTTTTTCATATATGTAATGTTCAATAAGTGATGAACAAAGTAAGGTATGTAGCAACATTTTATATAGCAAGCCTCAGCATGAAAACGTGGAATTTTAAAAGTGGCTTCATTTTTCTCTCATATGACTTTTTCTAAAATCAACTTTTTTCTTGGTGAACAACATAGAAATTATTAAAAAGAAAGTACCTTACTAAATTCTCCAGTAAATTTCACTCCAGAAAAACAACACTTCAGAAGTCTCAGTTCAAACTCTAAAAAATGATAGTTTTTCAAAATGGAAAAGTGTTCAAAATGGCAAGCTGAGAAAAATGTGTTTGAAAGTTCAAACAGTGTTCGGCTGAAAACAGTGCTTACTATACCATCTGAAACGCTCCAGGACCATAGGTCCTGGAGCGTTTTAGATGATATCGAACGTGTGCATGAAATGCGCACGTCCAAAAGTTCGTCGTCTCCGGTTTCTCTGCTTTATGTACGGACTGCGCGCGCTCCTCTGCATCACTTTGCTGGCGGCCTTCGTAGCTGCGTCGTGCACTTTTGATGCTATCTCTGGGGAAGACTTCAGGCACATCGGTGGAGGTACATTCATGCCAGAAAAGACGTTTGGCAACTTGGTGAAACCACTGCCGCAGTCGCGCGCGGATAGTCCGATACGCCGGAAAGTTCATTTTGGCGACTGTCGCCGATGTTCTACGAGTAAGCGGTGCGCTCGCCACCTCTCCACACCGACGCGCACCGACGATAAACCCGAGGATCGCACCTTTGCCACTTTCCTTTAGCTCCAGGCAAGACCCGGCACACTCTGGGCACAGCAGAGCTCCTACCAAAGCCTTGGCACAAGAAACTTCGAGCAAGCGGTAGCCTTTGAGTTCGCCGCTGTCACGGCTGTCACCTAGGCCTAGCGTGCTCTCCGGAGCACTCATCCCGTCGTAGCATTTCCATCTTGCGCTCAATCGCGGTCAGCTCATATTCCTTTGGGGTGTCAGAGTGGAAGCGGCGACAGAAGCCTCGATTGTCCCGCGCAGTCCGAGTCTTCAGGCGGCGATGGGCCAGGAGACGGTGACGGGCTTGAAGACGGCATTGTTCCGACGACTCTCAAGACGGCGGCGCAGCGATTTTGCGAGGTCGACCTCCTTCAATGCCTCTCGGCTTTCCACGCTTACGCTTCCGAGCACCAAACGTAAACGACTTCCTGCCATTGACCGCCGGCATCGTATCGATAAACTTGAAACCGGTAGGCAGCACGCGGCGCGCTACGCTGGTAGAAAACGAAACAACTGAACTCGGCAGGCGATCGGCGCGCGAGCGCAGTGTCTTTTTAGTCACGTGGTTGTCCGAGCGAATCGGAGCTCCGTATGCGTCGAGCTGCCCAATAGGAGCGTGTGCAGCGTTTCACAGCTCTTCCGAAAGATGCTTTGCGGGGGTTCTCGCCTGAATGGACAGCGTTGAACAATAAGCCGGGGCGTAAACAAAAGAGAAAGAACTGCTCTTTCCAAGCGAGGGTCCCACGCCACGCTAGGCCTAGCCAACGAGCGGCTAGCGCGCTTGAAATCGGCAAACGCGCGGGTGTGCTCGCGTTTCTGGCCAGCGCGGCGCGGCCGCCGACGTATCGAAAATAATTTATTCCGGAGTAAATACTTTACGCACGAGAATAAAAGTTTGTGAGAGCATTCTTTATGAGTTGTAGATGATGATAAAACCGATTTTCAAAAAAATGTTTTTTTTCTGAAAAACTTGGTGATTTTTAGGCCGTGCCTCCCCAAGGCAGTTCAAAGCAAAAGCTTGCACCAGAAGTGCTCATGTACAAGCACTTGAAACGATGCGAATGTCCCTAGTGAAGACCTAACTTATATGTCTGCTAAGCTCCGATGACTTGGAGATGAGGAAGGACTCCACAGTGACTCTTGGCAACCCCTTGTCCCATTGAACCGCATCACAGTCTACACCCAACAAAGTCAGTACCCTTGACGCTCAACCACGAAACATTTATTTAAAAAATATTAGTATTTTAACGCTTTTGATATTTGCACCCAGAATATTAACTGTCATTCCTGAAAACACAATAAAAGTTTCATCGTAGAGAACAATCTACAAGGGCAAGAAACTTAGTTTTCCTCGTTTTTCCCATAGAGTCCCACGCATTCGCTGGTGTCGAGCGATGGCTGCCGGTGGGGCCAGAGCGCTAGACGGATGAGAATGACAGAATAGCTGATAAGGGCATTACAGTGACAAAAAAGAAATTTCAAAACTGTTATAAATTATCTAGGAAGAATTGAATGACGTACAACTAACTAGCACAGCTGAGGACAGGTGGGACGGAGGAAAACTGGGACTCCCTCCCACGTGGCTCCGGCCCAAAGTCTCAACCCTGTCTCTCAGTGGGCCCAGTTTGGGGTAACGCCGACAATGTTTGACCAGAGGGAAATTGGCGATTCCCCAGAGAAGGCGAGGGGCGATGTTTGTGGTCTTTTTTGTCCAATCCCCTAAGGTCATCTTGGTGATACCCACACTGCCCGGCGGTAGTTACAAAAATCCAGAGGGGAAGAAAATTGGCTTAGAAGGGTGAGGAAAGGAATCATACTTTAGGTTTTAATTTTAACTATGTGGCACATGCTACCGCTCGTTATAAAGGGTACAACCGTTGTCATCCATCCGCTCGTCCAGCAGTCTCGCTGTTGACGCGACGAGATTTGAATGTCACGCTCACTCGGGTGATGCCCGGAACGTGTCTCCGACCAGCGACCATGCTCTCAAAAGTGGTCTCTCGATTTCTACTGGATGACGTCTTAGAAGTGTCACGCCGTTGCCCACCGCAACCTTGGCAGTGGCACGGTGGCGGAGGTGGACGGAGCGGACGCCCGTTCTGCTGCAGATCGCTCTGCAGCCCAGACAGTCGACGTAAACCAAAGCAGACGCAAAATGGTATGCTGTAACGACCGCCACACTCGCGTCTGCTCGCCTTTTTTCTCCGGCATTTCTACGACCAACCGCCGGGATCGCTTACGTCCAATGGCGGGACATGCCGTCTCCCGCGACGCAATTTGTTGCCACCTCGGGACCTTTTTTGGTGCTCAGACAGCATAGGATCGGTCAAACACTGGGGCCTTATGCTACACGGCGGGACCAAAGCGGAACCGAGGGACCGGGACGGCGTTGCCCGGTTCCTCGATGCCGCTGTGTAGCGTGGGGCCCCGATCGTAGACGCGTCGCGGGTGGCATAGTTGCGGCACTTGTTCCGCTCTCGGCGTTGCTGACGTGCGTTTCATTTCAGATGCAGACGGAGTGGCAGTGCTTCCTGCAACACAACCTCGGGATCATCTCCAAGGTGGCCGACATCATCCCGGAAGACGTCTGTGCCCACGTGGTGAGTTTGGCTTGGCTGCTTTGGGGTCTGTTGTTGCTCCGACACCAATCTAGTCGGAAAGAGTTCTTTGCTGGGGAGGGATGCAGGTGGGGGTGACTGGAGCCACTGAATGCCCTCCTACATTACCTGATCTCCTCAGTTCTAGAACTTCCCATAGACTGTACAACGGAGAGCCCCACCACAGCTGTCTGCTAGCTGTAAGTTTTGCACAGAAGCTACATATCTCTGTTTTGTTGACAACTCTGCAAACCTAGCGTAAATGCGTCGCAACTCTGCAGAGTCACCTTGTTTTGCAGCTTTAGCAGGTGAGGGTTCTTAAGTATTGATACTCACAAAAAGCATAAAACGAGCAATTTTTGTTTTTTTAGACTTAATAATGCAAATGAAAACCTCATGCATTTTTATTGTTTGTCATCCGAAAGCATGAAGAAGGGTAGCCGTTGATGATGATAATGTCACCTAATGAGGAGCTTGCGCCCCTTTGCGGACGACATGCAAAGGAGGTATTCTCTAGAGCAGAGTTCCACAATGGAGTCGATCTGACAACATTGAATGTCCCCAGAGTATACCGAACCTTCCAGGCTTAGTCTCCAGAATTGTATTGCAGCGCCCATGTCAACGCCTACAAAATGGCGGCCCTGTGCAATCGAATTGCGCCGGGCAAATCTGGTGTAGCCTGCTCACTGGTGAGCAAATGAGTGTCGACCAAATGTAAGGCTCGATTGTCCAGTTGTGAAGCGTCAACTGTGGAATGCGTTATTCTCGAAACAGTTCAGTGGCTCTTGTCTCAAGTTTTAGGGGAATGAGGTGAGAAGTCTTTCAAGGCCCCCCTCGGTGAAAAGAAAACATGTTGTGGTACTGGCGTGATGATGGCTCTTGGAAGAACCAATGAATGTGATTTACATTGATTGATTGGTTGGTTACCCTTTCTCCTCTTCTTTCTCCAGCTTTGACATTGATTGGTTTCCCTCACTCCCGTTGTCCCCAGCCTACTTTTGCTTGGAAGGACTGACATTGATCGATGGATTGACTGGTTGTCCCCCGTCCCAGCTGGGCCTGTTCCAGAAGGACTTGGCGGTCTACCTGGAGCTGGAGCAGTTTGTGGGCCCCGAGGGGCTGAGGGTGACGGCGGAGAACGAGTGCCGCCGCCTGCACTGCTGTCTACGCGACCTCTCCTCCCTGCTGCAGGCCGTGGGACGGCTGGCCTCTCGCCTCACGCCCGAGAACTTCACCGAGCTCCTGGTGCCCACCAGGGACACTGTCACCAGGCAAGCCTCCTCTCCCTCCCCCTCCTGCATCCGTAATTTTCGGGGAGCCCGTTTCGCACGAAAAAACTTCCCTCAACCTCGTGGAGTTGCGAACACTGCAGTCCTGGTTTCTCGCATTTGTGCGCTGCAACCTGTGCAACAATGATGCCTGGAGTTAGGCCGCAGCCACTGCAATCCCGGTTTCCTGCATTGGTGCGCTGCGACCAGTGCAACAGCGATGCTCTTCTGAAACAGAATGCATTCATGCGCTGGTTTCTAGAGGCTGGTTTACGCATTTGTGTCTGACCTACTATCCTCTTACGATGAGAAAACACACTGCTGCTATCTGTTGAGTAGCCCTGGGACACATCCGGTCTTCTTGTATTTCTTAATTTTATATACGATAGCATTTATCCCAATGCACTTTCGTGTCCGTTCTTCTGTTTGTAACCAAAGAAACTTATGTGTGTGACAGTGATGAGGGGATAAATTGAGAAGAAACATATAAAATTCCTATCATCAATAAAGGGGAATGAAACCAATGACCACAAGATTGCAGAGTCCAATGCTCAACCGCTGCTCCAGGGGTGGGGGACTTCTCCTTCTTTTCTTCTTTATTACTTGTGAAGCAATGGTTATTAAATGCGAGAACATTTCTTTCGCCAACTGATACCGCAGAACATGCAAGCAGCACAGGTGGGTAGCTTCGACTTTTACGTTTATATACATGTAGTAAGAGAGAAACATTTTAATTGCGGTAATGCTGCAACAAAAACCTCGTCATTAGATCACGGGAGGTCTGCTTTATCTTATATGTCCGTAGTTTTTTGTAAGCAGAATGGCAGTGCAACTACTCCAGAAGTTGCAACAGCTTCTCGCTTTAACAGTTCTTTGTTACTGAAAATGTTGAGGCTGTTAGGCAGATGAAAACATTGAGGCATACACCAACCAAAGAGCACCAACCATTGAGCCATACACCAATCAGTGGGATGATTGGGGTAATTTTGTTGGACCAGAAAAGCCTCTAAATGCCATCAGATTTGTGAAATTCAGGTAAATTTGTGAAGAAAAGCTTGCTTCATTGCTCCTGTTCGTTGACTCTTAAGTTGAGGAGACTCGACCAAAAGTTTTTGGTTTATTCTTAATTCTAACAATAGCGAATCAATAATCACACAAGTGCTATAAAAGCTCTAAACACAAAGTGTTGGTAATTTTGAGCGAGCAAAGCATCAGGATCTACTGACACATCAGGATCTACCGTGACATGAGCCTTACTCTGTAAAACGAGCTGAGAAGATCTGCACCTGCGCATAGAAAGTTCCATCTTTTACCAAATGTGCATTGAGGTGGTGCATTTTACCTCAGGAAAATTTCGAGGCGCTGTTCTCTTCCTGTGAAAATGAGACCAACAACCTGAGACCTGAGACTGGGGTAGAGAGGAAACATCAAAACGTAGAAGTGACAGAAAATAGACAGGACGATGTCTCAGCCTCAGCTAACTCATTTATTTAGTCCACCTCTTATATAGTCTCAATCTCAAAGTCATCTCCACCAACACAAAAGGATGGAAGTCTATACAGTTCAAGTGCCACAGTCTCCATCACACAATGCAAGAATGTGCACAACCTTACAGGTCGACGCGATAAGGCAGCATCCATCCACCTTCAAACTTGAACAAAAGAATCTCCTCCCATCTTGTATTCTAAACACAGTTCGCACTTCTGACTCAAAAAACGCCCTCTCCACCTAGAAAACCAAAACAAACAGAAAACTTGCATCAAAAGGGTTTTTGGGCCAACACACACCAAACAACCAAAGAAACCAACAACGAAGCAAAGTGTGCTTTACGGTTCTTTTGAACAATCACAATCAAGGCTCGCACGTCAAACAACCCAAATCGCACTTAAAGAAAATAGATTGACATTACATTCTTAGAAAGCGTTTTGAATTGCTTCCAAACTGTAGCGAAACCTGACTTATACAGTTGCCTAGAGATTTTATCCGCACAGTCTCCCTTACTACGTCTCTCTACATCGTTCCCCTCTATGTGTATGATTTCGGTGTCCGACCAGAGCGCCATGCAGGTGTTACATTTATGAATATGTTTTAGCGATTTCCGAGTCTTCTGCATTGTTCTTCAGATTTTCTTTTATCCCAGTCTCAGGTTAATCCAGCATGGTTAATATTCACCAGCTCCGCCTGCACCCTTACGATATTTTTACCGAACACTCTATATATTTCTATTGGAGCTTGGTGAAACTGGCATTTGTGAACGTAATTAGCCAAAAAATGCCTTAGTTGAGAACTTGTCACTGGAGGCACCTCACTTGTTCAAGTCCGATGGCCTTCTGATCCACCTCCGGAGAATCTTTTTCTGTGGGGAGTTCTTCTCAGGTGCTTTTTCTTAAACGGGCTTTGTGTGGCTTTTTCTGCAGGCTTTGCCACACGGCCAGTTACGGGAAACCGGCTCAAGTTCTACACCCTGAAGACGGCTGCGCCCAACGTGCTCAAGTCGGACTTCATTGAGGTGTAAGTGGACTGCCTTTGTCACTAGCAGTGTTGCGTCTCCTTCAGCTAGCCCAAGCCCAGCAGATTATAAACATGAGCCCAAAGAAGTTTGCAGGCTTTATCCTAAAACTGTCTAAGCATAGAGCGAGCAAATTTTATAAAAATTTCTTTTAAACTTGGGCAGATTTTTTTTTTTTTTCACGAGATAAATATACTTGATTTGGAAGATGTATTTTCGAGCATATGGGTGAAATATGCACTTTTTAAATGATTTAAAGAAAAAAGTGGGGCATTTTTTATTTATGTATTTCTTGAACAGATATTGCACTTTTCGTTGTTCAATTTGTTTCACAGAAAACTCCCTCCTACATGTTTCTGTAAAGAAACAATCACAGTTACGTTAGTGCATCTTCTAAAAACATCATAAACATAAAATTATCTAGGATATGTTAGCTGATCTTTGGTGCCATAGTAAGGCCCCCTGCACAAAGTGCAAAGATCGAGCTCATGTTTTTTTGTTTTTTGTTTCTTTTTAGTTTGAAAAGTTGAGCAAAAGGCATTCATGTTGTACCCTGCGACCGGAGTGCCCTTGTTTTCTTGCCCGCACTTTCCCACTATGCTGGTGGCGTTCATACCTTTCCTTTTATCCACTTGAAAAATTTCAAAGTGCAAGACATCTTTTTCTTTTTGAACGGTGCCATAGCGATTTTGCACTTCGCTTGTTTGTTTTCATTGAACCTAAAGGATCAATGAGCCCACTTTTTGTTGTCAACAATTCAGAATTTGTGGCACACGACTGCCCAGGCATAACACGGCCCGGACCGGCCCGAAAAATTTTTTTGTTCAAGCCTGAGCCTTGCGTGAGTCCGAGAAGATGCGTGTTGCCCGGCCTGAGCCCGGTCCCGCGAGTCGGGTCGGGCTTGGGCCTTGGGGCTGGCCCGGGCCCGTGCAGTGCTCTAAAATTTACACAATGATTTTCATTAGAATAGTGTTTGGATAAATTTTAGAAAAACTCTCTTGGGACTAGTGTCTCGCCTCAAAACTCTACTTTCTGTGGCAGTTGTGTGGGAGCATTAACATTCGACTGCAGCTTTGGAGTGCCGATCTCAAATCGTTCCTCGACATTGAATAGCCGTTAACGGTCCAAGCAAGTTCAAGCGCTTGCAGCCTGCTCTAACAACGACAGGAAGCGAAAGCTTGTGTCCGATCTTCACTCTCGCGAGTTCTCAACTTTTCAAACTCGAGGAACCCGTAAATTGCCAAGACTGATAACCAAGGAATCCTCTCCGTTCTTGGTATTGATGCAATAAAGCAGTTGAGGAGCCTACTGACCTTGTACACAGTAATGTGCATTACTAAGAAGGGTGTGGCACATAGCTTTGTATGACTCAGTGCTCAGACCTGCAAAAAAAGTGCTCTATTTAATGAACAGAAAGTTGGGGCAGAAACGAGCGGGTCGAGGTTAGACATGACATAACCTCGAGACTGCAGGAAGCAAAAGATGACATACACACATACAAAGTCTTTAACGCACTTGAATATTTATTTCACTGGAAAACTGCTTGCTCTTCATTGTTTTGGTCTGTGTGGATGGGGTTAGAGGAGGATAATTTTGTTCCTGTTCGGGAGTGATTGTGTAGCTGTAGTAGTGTATCACTGTCTTTTTCCACCAGGTGGAAAAAGACTGTGATGGTTTTTCTTCTTTCTTTGGTGATGCTCTGTTTCTTTGTGGCATTTCCTATTTACAGTAATATCCGGAGAGATATCCCACCTAAAATCGAAAGGAAATTGTGTGAAAATAGGGAGTGAACTCACTTTCAGTGTGCATTAAAAAAAAAGCTGAGAAAGTTGTAGTTTTAGATTTCGTGACCTGCGAAACTTGCCATTGCAGGGAGGGACAATGAATCGAAGGCGACTGTCCTTGCCAGTCAGCAATGTTCGCTTATCTCCCGCCATGGCTAAAGTAACACCACTTCTGCCGAGGTCACTACAGTGAAACCCATTTAGAACGAACCGACGTACTGCGAATTATTGTCAATATCGAACTCACGAAAAATTTAAATAAAAATGCATGTAAAAATTACTTTTTATAACGAACAACATATTGGCTATAATCAAACCCCCCTTCCCCCGGAAGGCTTCCAAAAACATGCAAACAGTCGTCTTCTAAGCTGTCCCCCCCCCCCCCCAAAAAAAGAAAAAAGTAGGAAAGAAAGAAAATTTTAAATGCTAAAGTTGCATACAAAATTGAACGAAGAGAAGCGATTCAAAAGGGGAGATAAGCAAAAAAAACAATCTGCATGCATGCAAAAAAAAAACAACACTTTACAGCGTGTTGTTTCAAAGCAGAAGCAAAGAGATGAGAAAGAAAGAGAAGCTCTCTCCTTAGAACGAATGTATCGTATCGTGGAAGTTTGTTGTAAATGTTTTTTGCTATATTGAACTACTTGCTATATCGAACTGATCGTAGCGTTTTCTGCTGTTTGTTATAAACGGGTATGACTGTATTGGCCAGGTCCCTGCAATTACTAGAAGTGGGCTATCTTTAGGTGTTTTTGAAAAAATAGCAAATCACGCCAAAAATAGGGATGGGTTAGTATCTTTTGGGGGTGGGGTGTCTCTCGCAGTCTCGGGGTTGTGTAATGCTTGATCTGGAAGAACATCTTACTTAAAAGTAGGGATTTATTTATTTATTTATTTTGAGTGACCCATAAACAGCTTGACACCTCCTTTGTGGTGCACTTATCAATGTCAGATATTAGTCAAATTGTTCGGACACAATGAAAAAATGGAAAGGTAGGACGAAACAATAGCAGCAACACAGTTTCTAAATTTTTGCTCTTCATCAAAAATATCTAGGCTAACATTCCGACAAATCTGTTCTAAATTATTACTATATGTCAATCGAAGGCATGTCATGGGTGCCGAGTGATATAAATTGGAAGGAGAAAACAGAGTACACTAGACGCTACCATCTGCAAACACGCAAGTAGATGTTGACTATAGTGAGTGCTGGCTGAATCAATTGTATAATTTACAATCTTATACAGAAACATCATCCACAGATCATCCTCCTGTTGTGCAACGTGTCCAATTTCACGAGGTCACAAATCCTTTCGCAACTGTCGAAATAATTCGGTTGAAAATAACAATCAAACAATACATAAATGAATTTATGTTGAACACATTCAGTTACACTTGAGTTAGTCACTCCAATACCGTTTCATACAGTTGAGGCATATTCGACTCGATTACGCACCATTGAAAAAAATAAAAACATAAAAAGCTAATTGGTTTAGAAAAACTGTGTGTTATTTGCACAATGGCTCCAGTATCTCTAAAGGAACCATTTGTAATTGTAGTTACGTAATGATCGAAATTAATCACAGTATCCATAAAAACTCCCAGATTACGGATAACCTCAACACAAATAATATCGGTGGAGTCTAAGGTATATGGAAAATTCAGAATTTCCTGATTTCTACAAAAGGAACAGGACATAACTTTCGTCTTTAAGAATACACCATTTGAAAGACACCACGCTGAAATAGAATCTATATCACGCTGAAGACAATCACAATCTTCAACGACTTTAACCATCATAAACAACTTCATATCATCAGCAAATACCACTGTGTGTGCTTAATACAAGAAGCGAGATCACTCACAAAAATTCAAAACAGTAAAGAACAGTAAAGATGCTGCCTCGGGGAACACCAGAAGTAGATAGAAAAGGAGCAGATAATCGGCCAGATACTTGCACAAAGTTCACTCGAGATAAATAGCTATCGAACAGACGACAATACTTAGTAGACAGACAGACTAGAGAGTTTACTCAACAGTAGTCAATGATTTACTTTATCGAAAGCATGGGTCATATCAAAGTACACTACATCCGCTTGTCCTGCGTTGTGTGCAGATACTTGACTTGGGAAGGAACATAGGGTTGTTTCTGCAGAGCGGCCTTTCATGGAACCATGTTGTTCGGGAATAATCTTCAGACAGAAATATGAATAGAGACGGGTGTGCCAGAACAATTTCATACACCTTCGACAAACTACTGAGGAGGGAGAACGGCTGATAGTTGTTAACCACGGATGTTCAAGAAAATTTAAGAGTACCCCAGGGGGACACACTGGTGGACACCTGGGCTCCTAAAACCCAATTCCCTAGCTCTGTCTCTCTCCCACACCTGTGCTTCTCCCCGTGCAGCCAGGCCCAGTCCCTGGCGGCACTGCAGGCATTCTGCCACTGGCTGCACCAGCTGCACTCGGACTGCCTGCAGAGGACGCAGAATGTGGAGCAGTTCAGGGCGCTGGTCGAGGCCTACGTCGAGGTGGCCCTGCCCAACCTCGTCGGCCAGGTAACTACAAAGGCAAATAAAGAAATGCTCGAAGCATTTGAAGTGCGTCTGCTGTTAGCCAGCCGTTTGTGACGAGAGCTTTTAACGGGCAGTTTTGGCAGGGCGGGTCGCAACGTTGCACATAACACGGTACACAAATGTACGGTATATATATTAAAATATTTCTTTCTGATAGAGCAGTAAATAAAACCCCATAGCACACCGATGACGTTAATAGGTAGTTTTAGCATAGTGTTATCGCAGGCTACCGTGAGCCGGCAACGTTCATGGCACGCAATGAAAATTATGCGTCAAAGGTGCAGCGCAAATTTCAGTTCCTATGCTGCAACGCACGGTAGCATGCGCAGGGTGTCTAGCAATCGGGAAAACCGGGAAAACCGGGAAATGTCAGGGATATTTTATGCACCGGGAAAAATCATGGAATTGTCAGGGAATCTGGCATAAATCGAGCCAAGTCAGGGAAAATTACAGATTGACATTTAAAAAGGGGAGGTTACGAACCTGTACACCAGGCGGCGCTAGCTTTCGCCCGATACCAAGGGTGGACTCACTACTATTCATCCATCCAAGGTGATGGTCTACGTTGTTGATCTGGCTGATCGTGCTGTCCGTGCTTTAGTTTTGCGGGCACGCCGCACGTGACACGTCTTTTTTCCTGGCTCGTGCTTTCTTTACGCCCGTTTTTGTTGCTTTGTGCCATGTTTACGGAACTGGAGCTTCTCGATGTCTGCGATCAGAGTGCTCGTTGAACCCGGGCAACCGAGCCGTTTGAACCCAAGCCTAGCGCTTTCGCAGCGCTAGAGGCCTAGCGTTTCGTTGGGGGAAATATCGACGTCCGACTGTGCGTCCGTGGTCGCTCCAAAAACTTCGTGAGTGAGGATGTCCACGACAAAGAAGTGCTCATTTAATCCAGACTGGACAAACCCAAACGTTTCTGGACATATAAGTTGGATCCAACCAGTGAAAGGTGATCCTTACAGCGCGCAATGTACAGTCTGCCGGAAGAGCTTTTCTCTGAGCAACATGGGCAAGACGGCGGTTTCGAGCCACGCTTCGAGCAAGAAGCACCTTGGTGCTATGAAGTTGCTTCCAAACTCAACCCAAGCATGTCTCCCGTCGTTCTTCACAAGACCAGCGAACGTTTTGGCCGCTACTACTAGCGGCGCCGCGTGTGCTTCCGTGAAACAAGCAGCTACCGCGCCACCTCCGAACGTGTCGGTGGGTGGTTTTCTTTTAAGACGAATGTGACAAGGGCAGAGATCATTTGGTGCATGAACTCGATAATGACTCATGGATCATTTCGCTCTACAGCGGCATCTGCCGCGCTTTTCCCGTTGATGTTCCAGGGGTGTGAAGTTGCTTCAAACATGCAGCTAGGGAAAGACAAGGTGGGGTACACCATTTGCCACGGAATTGCTCCCTACTTTCGAAGGCAGCTGCTCTCAAGCCTCAGCAGTGTGCCGTACGCGGTTGTTGCGTTTGACGAGTGCTTGAACAAGGTCGCCCAAAAGCAACAGATGGACGTACTAGTCAGGTACTGGGATGGCTGTGTGAAAACTCGGTACCTAACTTCGTGTTTCCTGGGGCACTCATGTGCAGAAGACCTGGCTTCTGCTCTCCGCAGCGCTACTCAAGAAATGAGCCAAACAAAGATTTTGCAAGTTTCTATGGATGGGCCCAATGTCAATTTGAAGTTGCTTAGGTCTCTGAAAGAAGAACTAAGATCATCAGATGACAGTCACCAGATCCTAGATATTGGAAGTTGCGGGCTTCATGTTATAAATGGTGCTTACAAAGCAGGTCACACCGCAACTCGCTGGGACTTGGTAACTTTCCTTCGCAGCTGTTACAACCTTTTCAAGTTTGTACCTGCTCGTCGTGCCGATTATGTGCTCATGACAGGAAGCAAACAATTCCCAATGAAATTCTGCTCAGTGCGATGGCTGGAAAACAGTAAGGTGATTTCTAGGGCACTGGTGGTCCTTCCTAACTTAGCTAAGTTTGTGGAAGGCTCAACAAAAGCAAAGAAGCGGCCAACATGCTCCAGCTATGACATAGTTGAAAAAGCAGTGGGTGACGAGCTGCTGTCAGCAAAACTAGCGTTCGTATTGTCGATTGCTGGGGAAATGGAGCCATTTCTGGCGGAATTCCAGACCAATAAGCCAATGACTCCTTTCCTGTCAACTGCACTGGATGGTATCCTGAGGTCCCTTTTGGCAAGGATTGTCAAGAAGGAAGTCCTTGACGCTGCTGACGCACCCTCCAAGTTACTAAAAGTTGACTTTGAAAGGACCGACAACTTTGTAGCTGCAGCTGCTTTTGATGTTGGGTTCGCTACCAAGATTGAGCTGCGCAAAAAACCCAAAGTAGCGCAGCTGACCATGCTTACCTTCAAGAGGGACTGTATGTCATTTGTGAAGGCATGTTCACAGAAGATCATTGAGAAGTCACCACTGAAGTATAAACTGACAAGAGGGGCAAGCTGCCTGGATCCTGTAATTGCATTGTCACCTGACCTCGGCCCGAAACGGCTAACCCTTGCCCTTGACGCGCTTTCGGAGAATGGGTGGATGTCTGGTCTAGAGGCAGAGCGTGCCCATCGCTCCTACATCCATGTGTGCAAACTAGGCCCTGCACAGGCAAGGCTAAGGGACTTTGACCGCAAGGAGCAAAGGCTCGATACCCTGTGGATTGGGCTCTGTCAAGGTCACGAAGAGCTGCTGTCTCTTGTGAAAATCGTCCTTTGCTTGTCGCACGGTAATGCTACAGTTGAGAGAGGCTTCAGCATCAACAAAGAATGCCTTGTCGAAAATCTGAAAGAGGAATCTCTGATAGCACAGAGAGTAGTATATGACGCTGTATCTGAAGCTGGCGGGGTTGCCAATGTAGACATTACAGACCGGATGGTGCAGATGGTTCGCGGTGCCTACAGCGTCTTTAAAGAGGAGCTGCAAAGACGGAAAAAGGAGGAGCGCGAAACTTCAGATGCTCAAAAGGAAAAGAAGAGAGTAGCGACCCTTGTCATGGAGCTGCAAGAAAAGAAGCGAAAGTTGCTTCATGATTCCCAGCTTGAGGCTACCCTCCTCCAAGAAAAAATAGACTCCCTTAAGGAATAAACGGCCTTAATTCAGTTCGTGAAGCAACAATATATTGTTTTGATTTGTAAATTGTCTCTGTGTTATTGGTCAGGGAACATAGGTCGAAAGGGTCAGGGAAATCCTGGAAAAGTCAGGGAATTTTGAAAGAGAAAATTGCTAGACACCCTGCGGTCACGCTATCTTAAAAGTTCTTATAAATAACCATAGCGTAGTTCATAAATAACCATAGCACAGTTTTATCACGTGTTGCAATATAGTAAAACCGCGACGGTGAGCAGCGAGTTGTGAGCCTGTGACACGAAGACACCAATACTGTGAATGCTCCTCTTCCGGAGGTTGACGGTCACTGGCGCGGCTCACTTTTTAGAGCACTTATGACCAGGCAAAGCACAAACACCACGATATCTCCATCACCCTCAAATATATTTTGACACAAACAGTGACGTGGCCCGTGCCTAAAACGCACTTGCCCTCCACAAAGCTTCGCAAGTTGAGGTTTCCCCAACTTTTAAATATCAACTTGCTCGTTTTCCTAATGCACATTAACATCTCCGTCATCTGAAATATGCTCCTGTTCTGACCGCTCCGCATTTGTAGACAAATAAATTATTTCTAGCGCACTGACCAGCGTCGGCGAGAAGGCACACGGGAAAACCTCGGGAATCTATCCCCGTCTCTTCCGCCATCTTGGAACTACCGCCCCGCCATCTATAGGGCGTTGGAGTTGTGAATACCTATTCACCCACCTTACATTTGTTTACATTTTATCTCTAGTTTGAACTTTTGTATTTAAATGCTTATTTAGGTCTATTTATCTAGTATTTCCTCATTTATGTTCTCTTATCTATTTTCCGGCCCTAAAGACTTTGACAGGTCCCCTCTCCAACCTCTTAGCCAAAGATCTGGATGGCTAAATTGGTACTCTGCATAGTCTTCTCAACGGTGATAGTGAGCATGCTTACGTCAGTCCTGCTAACCTTTGTCCACTGGCACTATTGGAAACAAAACACGAATTTGCCTAAGTTTATTGCACAACTTCACAACAGTTGAAGGGCAATTTGGCCTGTACGGTACAACTGCTAACTTTAGGCTTTTAATAGCCATCTCCAAGTGATTACATGAATGCAGGCCGGCATAACTATTAGGGAACTGAACGAAATTGCTCCAAACTTATGTGCCCCAAGAATGCTCCAAAGTGTGAATTTTCTTACAACAAATGTGCTCCAAAACAATATTTTTTTTGCTCCAAAAATTGCTCTGAACTCAAAACTGGCTGGACCACCCCTGCACTTAGGTTAGTACTCCCCCTTCAGCACTTCCCAGCACTACAGTAGTTCTGATGACTGGCCTTCAATGTTGAGAGAAAAACGGAAGAAAATCACCGATGACTTCTTCGCTCTAACAGTGTCGCAGAGTGTACTATCGCGGACCACGTGAGCTGAAACGGTCCTTCGTGCTTCTTTGGCATGCCTTCCAGTTTTTGAGAAAGCCATGGTCTAAACTAGGAATGGAATGCAAAGCTGAGGTGTCATATTTCAGACTCTTCGAGAAAGCGAGAGATAATAGAGCTTATGAGGACTGCAGACATAGCAAAAAGCTGGATTGGGCGTTCATCTTGTACTGTCCGCGGGGGTATACATTTTTTCCGCGGAGCTGGTCACGTGACCCGAGACACTCTATTACGCCCGCCAGGATGGGCAGATTGGCTGCCCCTTAGCGACTCAGTGCCGGCGTCTAATCCTTTGCCACCCATTTCTCTGCAACGGGAGCAGTCCCCGGAGAAGGTGACGCACAGCGCAGCCCACCTTCTGCTGTCGCTGACGACGGTGCGACCGTCATTCCTGCTGGCCCTGCCAGCGATGCAGCAGCTGTTCGGTGCCGTCTGCGAACGGAAGCTGAGACCCCTGCCACCTGAGGTGCGTCCACTTCGGTGCCATCTTGATCCGAGCAGTGCGTTTGTTACATAGGGACATCGGTCTCGGAGGTTCTGGAATGTTCTCTTACTCGTTCAGACACGTGCGCCCGCTTACAACCGGGTGCATCGCAATTTCTCGCGATATCTTACGACGAGAGAACACACTGGCACGCTGGTGCCATCCATGATGTTGCTCTGGACATGGGTATCCGCAGAGGGGTGCAAGGGGAAGGGGCAGTTGCCCCCCCCCTCCCCACTCCCCCTGGAATTTCGAGGGGTGCAAGAGGTGGGGGTGGGAAGCTGCACCCACACCAGTTAAAGTATACTCCGGCGGTCTTTTTAAGCTACCCATACAAACTACATTTTCTGAATACCATAGATTTACTGTTCCCAATATGCTATTTAGTGTCTGGAAATTGAAAATGGTTATTCAGAAAACGACAAATTTAAACAGCTAAAAAAAAAAAAAAAGCCAAGGAAGCTTTGATTACGTTGCGAGACCGGCAAAACTTGCTTTCGGCGCGTTGTGTCTTTTTTCTGCGGCACTGCACTTCCGTCAAAATTTCCACGTGTTCTCAACGGCAAGTCTCACGGCTTACAGAGGGTTTTAAAGAACTTCTTCGGCGAATGATGACGAACGAGTAGAAAATCTCCACGCTGCCGCCAGCCTCCGCAACACTCCAAAAACGTGATTTTTCGACATGAAAGATGGTCGTCCAGTGGTTTCACTCGCGGGAGTGGGAAGCGCAATCCAACAATTGTCATAGAGATCAGTGGTTTGCAGGTTTGCAGCCCCAAATCCAGGGCACAGCCGTGGAAGCAGGTAGGGAGTAACGTGGAAACGTGCTGAAAATAGCCAACATCGCCAACATGGGGGGGGGGGTATAAGTGTGCACCCCCTAGAAAAAGTTCTGCGGATGCCCATGGTTCTGGAACTGGATTTCACTAGAGAAAAGGTTTTGCAGTATTGGCAAGATCAAATGAATGTGCTCTCCATGAGAAATGGTCGTTTATGGCATTCTCAAAAGTTTTTCGAGCCAACAGTGAAATAATGATGCACGAAAAAGAAAAGGAAATACAGTCAAACCTCGATGTAACAAACTTCTATGTAACGAAACCCCCGATGTAACGAACTACATAACTTTTTCTAGCCGCAAGTGTATGCACGCCATGTATTTTTGACCTCTATGTAACGAAGTCCCGTTTGCCGAAATTTCTATGCAACGAAGTTTCATGGGCAATTCGTCACTAACTTTTGGGCCCCAAAGGAGATTTTGGGAAGCACATGCGCTGAAACGGGCCCCGATAAAGTGCAAAGGGTGAATCAGGCCGAATCTGGCGAGCGTGGTGTATAGAACGGCCACTAGAGGGCACTGGAGCCGCCGCCGTTTCGTCCGTCGACTTCGTTCGCGCTGCGTAGTTCGTTTCGAGGCCTAACTAAACGCGTGCATTTCTCGTTGTCCTGGGTGACGAAGCCTTAAAGGCGATAGAGCCACCCCTAACAACGTCGACCTCGACGACTTTCTATACGCCAACTCTGCTGTCATTGCGACGGAGGAGGTGACCGACGAGGCGATAGCTAGCAATGTTCGTGGAAACTCGCAAGATGGGGACGTCGTCGATCTTGATGAGCAAGACACCTGCGATATGCCCGGTGACTGTGAAGTGGTGGACGCGATCGATGCCTTGAAGCGATTCGCGAGCACACAGCAAGACGAAGACGCAATGCAGGCCGTCTGGCTATGCGAACGTCGTGTAATGCCAATAATAATGCCAACAGTGGCCCAGAAAAAGGTGACGGTGTGCTTTCAACTGATATAAAGGCATCCTCGGTGAGTTTTGTGCACCCGAGAAACATTTGTGGAAACTTTCTTTGACGTTAGCCTCGAATTTCTTTGTAGCGAAATTTCAATGTAACGAAGGAAATTCCGATTTTTACCAACTTCGTTACATCGAGGTTTGACTGTACGCGGAAATGGTGAGTGTTCCACAGCTAGCCGATAGTGTGTTCTTTTGTCACAAGTATGTGAACCTTTACTGAGAAGCCAGGAGTGAGAGACAGTCACTGGCATGGTGTGAAAATGTTACTCCTCTTGCGCTTGCCACCCCGTGCTCTGAAAACTGTGGTAGACTTTTGTCACCTGAGCGCTTGGGGGATGTGGCCCGTGAGAGTCAACTTTTGAACCCTTCACTCAAATTGATTCAAATCTTCATGGTGAATAGATTCGTATTAGGAATGATGGCATCTAAAGCTTCGGCCTTATGGGCCAATTCAGAGACATATGCAACGGTTATCAAGCCCCAGAAAAAAGTGACTTCATTACGATTTTGAATTAAACAAAAATATTAATTGCAGTCCACAATATTTTTGTATTAATGTGAAGCAGAATACCCATGGTACCAGTTAAGGTAAAAGTTAATTGTAGCAAATGCAATTGTAGAGAAAAACAATAACACTCAAAAAGGAACAAACAAATTTCGCAAATCTTTTGCATTTTAAAATGTTTAGTTCTCATCATGAAGGACTGAGCTTTTTCAGATTATGAGTAGCTTAGCCAGTTCACCACGAAATTTCTGTCCAGGACACCACCGAAGGAAGTCTTTACATTTCCAAAACGTCAAAAGGTACATTTCCTCGTACCACATTTTCTGCCAAAAAGGGAAACAGAAAATGCATTTGAAGTTTCAATTTTAGGTTTCTGTGTTAATGCGAATAGCATTCTTTGGATACTTCACGCACTTTTCGTCTATGTATCTATCTATCTATCTATCTATCTATCTATATATCTATCTGGCTATCTAACCTCTTACGCCGCGGGTCGATAAATAAATAAAAAAGACCGGCGCCGGCGGGATTCGAACCGTTGACCCTTTGATCAGCAGGCAGACGCGCTAACCACAGAGCTATGAAGGCAGTCATTCAAGGCACTCTAAACACCTGTTTATATCTTTACCATCGCGTGCGTTCCATGCACGAGGGCTCATTCCCGCTCTCGTGAGGCTTAGCACTGCCCCTAGCTCACCCTCTCCCGCGCTCGGGAGAAGGTGATGTAGCGGCCGTGCTCACCCTCACGAGGCGGAATGAGCCCTCGTGCATGGAACGCGCGCGCACCGGCTAGCTGTGACAGCGCTGTAAGGCGCGTCCTATGGTAAAGATATAAACAACCGTTTAGAGTACCGTTGGTTGAGACTAGCTGAGACGCCAGAAAGTCTGGTCGGTACCATTTTGAGTGTTTGTGCCGTATGGCGCGTGCTTTGCTCGCCTTCCTAAGTGACACAAACGCACGTGCTGGGCTGCGGAGATCGTGCGCAGGGCTGTGAAAGTGTCAACAAATTTAGAATCGCCTTAAGGGTGGGCTGGCGTATCTAGAGTGTGCCGGCCACCTGACGAACGCGCATAATTCCGCACCGTTTGATGCTATTCGCATTAACGTAGATAATCATTCCCAAAAGATGGGTTCTGCTGATTTTTTTTTTATGGGTTCCAGGCACACAACATTCATCCGGAGCATAGGTAGCACCTTCCTCTTTGAGACCTCATTCTCCCAGTGCTGTTTGTGTGTATGCCCATTTATGCTTCTAAACTTGGCAAGCTTCTGCGGGCTAAATCTACAGTAAATCGTGCTTAAAATGAGAGTGAGATGTTCTGACTATGTTAAAAGAGCACAGAGCAACTCTTATATTAAAAATGTTTAAATTTTTTCTCTAATGTTTTTGCGTTGGCAACAAGCTGTTGGGGAAATATTTTTTTTAGATACATCTTGCATATTTCTAAATGCAAGTTTCTGAAACTATCCTTGGAAGTTAATAAACATGAATATAACATTTTTTTTTATACATACTTTTTTTCTGAAGACCTAAAATTCCAATGCCAAAGCTCAGTGATGGACATTCTAGTATGGTCGGAGTAAGTCAGCAACAAAACAGATGATTGCTGTCAGGCATGCTTGGGCCGAGCAGTGGCTTTTGGGAAATTATTCTATTTGATTCGAGGAGAGTGGGGTGGTAAGGAGGTATCGTGTCGACGACGAGGAGAGAGAGGAGGGTGACGCGTGCTGACTACGAGCATCGCAAATCTGGCGCAGAACCAGAGATGAGCAGGCGCCGCTTTAAAGTGCGGCCCAGCTCAGTTGCCGCTCCGGCGATGGATGTGGTTCTTTCCATGAGTGATATGACTGACCGTATCCAAGAGCGACAACAGAAGAAAGCCGAGGCCACGTGTCGGTGACATCGGGCCGAGATAGAGGAAGAGCGTAAGCGTCGTTTAGCTGCTGCTCTAGAGGCAAGGCGACGAAGCGTGCAGCGGAAAGCGAAGAGGGAAGGCACTTATAAGTGGCAGGAAAGCGGTGATAGACGAATTGCAAGGGGTCCTAAGCGAATGGAAAGAGGCAAAAAGGGGGTGATAAAGAACCAATGCTAGTGCATTTCCATCGAATAAATCCCATTGATCTTCGAACAACTTTTATGTGTTCAAGTGTTTTTTCGAGGTTGGGGAATCCCGTGTCTTATTTCCTTCAACATTAGCTCCTATAAACGTCGAACTTTTTCTCGACACCGAAAAACACCGAATCCATGGGAAAAAATAAACCCCAGACACCCCTCCATTTCGAAGAAAAATAAGTCCCGAAAACACTGAACCCTATTTGTAACATTGTTTGAAGTATTTCGAGCCCATGGTAAAAACATTGTGCGTAAAACATTATAAATATTTATATACAGGTGGGAAGTGTTCCAGAGTTATCCGATAGGTTGGTGCCAATGTGCAAGTGTGTTTTCTCGTAGTACCGTATTTACTCGCATAATAAACACACTCGCGTAATGAATGCACCCCCCGCAACGGGCATCAATATTTGGACTTTCTTTTTCCCTCCCGTAATCAACGCACCTCCAATTTTCGGATCCGCGAGTCTAGAATTCCATCCAATCTAGCAAGCCACCAAGCCAGTTTTTTTTGCCGCCAAGTCAAGCCAAGCCAAGCCGCTCTTGTAATGGCCGCGAGTGTGTAGTTGCGGTAGTTGCAGAAGTGATTAACCGTGGAAACCGAGTGTCGCGCACACTTGACGAAGCTTGGGTCGAGGGATTGCCGAGCCCGGACATTCTTCGCCTATCGAATGCATTGATGTCCGTGCCGCCGGATACCAGCAACATATACAGTATAGACCACTTACAACGTAACCACTTACAGTGCAAGACCGGGTATAACGCGGCTTTTTCAACCACCGGTTTGCCTCCCATACAACTCCATGTAATTACATACCGCTTAAAATGCAGGCAAGCGAAGGGAAATGCCGGTTATAGTGCGGTTTCTGGAACAGCCCGCCGACCGAGAGCAGCGAGCACGCTTCCCTGTGCGACACTAGATAACGGCGCTAGCCGCAAGCGGCACTGGCGGGGGCGAGGATGGCAAGGAGGTTGCTCGAAGAAGCAAAGAGAGAGGCGAAGACGAGATGACTACGCAGCGAGTTACAACACAGCGAGGTAGCGAGGTGCGACCGACACACGCACGCGCATGCTCAACTCCGAAAGCCTTATCAAGCCACCCACAAGCCTTTCACCTTTTTGATTTCACCCCTTCCCTCGCTCGAGTGACACAACACCAACCTTCTTTCTAACACCGCGCACAAAACGAAGGCTGGATAGTTTCTAGTTTTGCTTCTTGCAGTTAGCTAACTAGCTCCACATCGTCTGTTTGGACTACGTGTGGATCGCGTCAAGCATATCGTGCGGAAATCGACCATCCATCCCGATCTCTCCGTCTCCCAAGCCCAAGATGGCCAGGAAACGACAAGCCCTGTCTCTCGAAACTAAACAGAGCATCGTCAAAGATGTCGAAAGTGGCGTAAAAAAGCTTCCGTCGCGGCCAAGTATCGTATTTACTCGATTCTAGGCCGGCATCGATTCTAAGCCAAACCCCCAAAACAACAAGGCCGAAAAAAAAAAAAGCCTCGATTCTAGGTTGATCAGAAAGGAACGGTAAAACGCCATAAATTAAACACAGAACAACATTTATTTCCGATATACAATACTAGATCGGCCACAAAGCTGACGGGGTGTTAGCGGTTTATGTCCGCGTTTTGAAATAAAGACTCGAGCAACGCCGCGAGTCGCCGTGAAGCAACAAACAAAAGTAGACATTTTTTTTGTGTGTGTGTGCGCGTCTGCGAGAGGAGAGAGGGAGGGGGCAAGGAGCAAGGTGCGCGGCTGGCATGGCGCAACATTTGCATCGCGCATTGTGTCCTTCTCCCTCCCTTTCCCCCTTGCGTAGTGAGGGGCTTGCGGGAGCTGCGCGGCAGCGGAGGGGCGGAGGCGCGAAACCCGACGCCCGAGGTATGCGCGCGAGCGGGGCCACAACTGGGGGTTCTGCTGCTTCCCAATCGCACTCTCGCGATGAGAGGTGAACCCTGTTCCGGCCGCAAAGTCTCAAAGGAACGTGTCGCGGTGTTCATGTATTATGGCCTGAAAAATTGATGTCTTGGTTATAGCGCGGTACCGCTTATAGTGCAGATTTTCGCGACTCCCGTGACATTCGTTATATGCAGTCTACACTGTATCGCCTAAGAACGGTTGCGTTGCTTTTCGTGGGGAGTGAGTTTCGTAGGGCGCTTTTCCTTTGGCAATAGGCACCCCCAAAGCGCCCTAAAAAGGTTTGCAATTTATAAAGCATGGCTTCCGTGGTGCGCCCCCACCAGCCGTGGGTGCGCCTCCATCACTGGAGATGTGCCACAGTACCTTGCCGTGTCATATTGGCACCTAATATGACATTTGCACAAAGTGTGTAAATGCAAAAAGTTTTACCTCGTGTAATGAACCCCCTCCCCCCAAAATATGTCAATCTTTTGGGAAAAAAAGTGTGTTCATTGTACAAGTAACTACCATAAGCTGTTACGAGCGATTGCAATGTACTTCAGCGCACTCAAACGGAAATGTGTGCGAATCAGCCTTGACACGTGCAACTGGTTCTTGCTGCACAGTCTGAGCTCTTGGTGCTGCGTTCCCTGCACAACTCCCTGTGCTTACCGTGGCCCGGTGTTGCCGACACGGGCCAGGGCTGGGAGGTGCGTGCCGGCCACCAGCGGCGGCTGGTCGCGGCGCTCACTTCTGTGTTGGTGCAAGCAGCCTGCTCCCGAGAGTTCAGTGCGAGTGCGCAGCTTCAGCAACAAGGTGAGCTTGCCGCCACTTATTTATTTTTAGCAGTGAGTACCAAATCAGTTCAGCGTAGAGCATTACGTTTTATTTCCTCAGATTATTATTCTTTTACTAGTGTCACATCTCTTCGAACCCGTGCCAACCTGCTCCGCCTCTCTGAACGCCGCCCTTTAGCTAGGTTATCTCTTTTTCACAAATTTGTTTTTAGCCCGTGCCTCCGATAACCATACATCGTTCTTTCTGTACGCCGCAACCGTCGCACGGGTCACAATTTCGATGTACAGCATCCAAAAGCAAGAACCACCACTTTTCAGAACTAATTTTTTTGACGTACAGCCTTTGATTGGAACGGGCTCTCCCAGAATGTTGTAACTACTGATGACTCGTTAGAATTTTAAGAATTTGTTCTAGGTATATTAGAGTATTTTTTGTGTTTGCATACTTATCTTCTTGACTATTTTCGTTTTATTAAGTGCAAATTTGCTTTTTTGACATTGTACCTTTCTTTTGTTGATGTTTGTGTTATGCCACCTTTTATGCAATGCCCCCATGGGGTCCGTATTTAAATACAAAATAAAAATAAAAAAAATATGTTGCGCGGTGCTGGCAGCCCAGCTTCAGCGTAATGACGTGGCAAAAACAACCAGTGGAAGAGTAGCCTTACATTATTAAAAGGCCCTATCTTCACTGTGTAATGTAATATTTTTATTGTACAAAGTTAAGGAAACTTTGGCTAGCTGGTGCTAAGCACTATTAAATTCAAGTCGCTCAGTCTTATTTATCTGTTCAGAGTGACTTCCTGGTCATTATGTTTGTCAAAAACGAGCCATTATGACATCCCTGCTCAAACCTTCGGGGAAATTTTTTATCTCAATAAGGTATTTCGCGAATTCGCTGCTGAACTCTCTGACTTTCCCTATTGTTTTTAATGCAAAAGCATTAACTGTCTCATGGAGCGAACTGACGTCATCAGTTTGAAGTGCGAAACGGCACCTAGTTTCCTTTGTTTCCATTGGCCGCTGCGCTGGTCAGTTTCCACGACCACTCACCCCATGGCGCTGAGTGTCCATCACCGTGCCCAGGGGAGCTCACGCGCTGACCGGGCGACGAAAAGTATGGAGCAGACGAAATAAGAGGAGCGGACGAGCGGCTTGCATGCTTTCGCATTCACAACTCCCAAGAAATGCTTAGGTGTACTTCGATCTTTTGCACATAGCCCACTCTTCGTCTGCGTTGGGTGTTGGTCTTAGTTCCGAACGAAGGCTGCCACGTGTGCAGCTTGAGTATGAACTGATGCTCCTTTACATTGTCAACTACTCCGGTCAGTGTAGGCGATCCCAATGCAAAAGGACCCGAGCAAGGTGGGAGATGCCCCCTCTGTGCGTCAAAAAACTTTGGGCAATGGTTTGTTGGTATGAATTCTGGTGACCTTTCGAGCCACGTGAATCCGTCCTGTTAGATTAATGCTCTGCGATAAGGCTGCGGGAATCGGTTGCCTGAAATTTGAAATATGTATGTTTTTATAGCTTGAAAGTTCTGAAAAGTTTAGTTAAAGCAACTGACTGGAAGTCTTACTCATAGAAAAACAACAAACATGTGTCAAAAAAGAAGAGGGTTTGCATGTCTCATGATTTGTGGGAGAAACAGGACAAACAAGGTTCCACCCAATATTTCGCAGTCCAGTTGCCCAATCCTAACATCTTCGGTGCTTTAGCCAATCAAATGGGACATTTGTTTCGTGTGTTACCAGTAGCTTGCCGACACACTTGCACTGCGGTGCCTGGAATGGATCTTGGACCACTGTGGTTGCCTGTCCCATCCCGCCCATTCCGTAGCTCAGTGGTAACGTCTCCGCTTCGCACGCAGCGGGCCCAGGTTCGATTTCTGCGGGCAGCTGGCAATCTTTCTTAAGAATTTGGCAACATTAATGACGGACGCTCTACGTTGCCAGCTACAACATCAACGACGACAAGTACTAGATCAACTACTACTACTTCTACAACAACAACATCAACAACAGACGTCATTTCCAATGGTGGGAAGAGCCCATAACAGCAATCATTCGTAAAATAACCCTCAAGTGCCAATAACTTGCGTCACAGGAGCGGACGTGTTATGCTGTCAGGGGCGGATCAGAACTCTTTTTTAATGCGAATAGCATTCTTTGGATACTTCACGTACTTTTCGTCTATGTATCTATCTATCTATCTATCTATCTATCTATCTATCTATCTATCTATCGATCTATCTATCTATCTACTATCTAACTTCTTACGCCGCGGGTCGATAAATAAATAAAAAGACCGCGCTCGGCTGGGATTCGAACCGTTGACCCTTTGATCAGCAGGCAGACGCGCTAACCACAGAGCTATGAAGGCAGTCATTCACCGCACTCTAAACATTTGTTTATATCTTTACCATAGGACGCGCTTTGCAGCGCTGTCACAGCTACCGGTGCGCGCCGTTCCATGCACGAGGGCTAGCTCACCCTCTCGCGCGCTCACCCTCTCCCTCTAGCTCACCCTCTCCCGCGCTCGGGAGACCTGCTAGCTCAGCCTCACGAGAGCGGAATGAGCCCTCGTGCATGGAACGCGCGCGCACCGGTAGCTGTGACAGCGCTGTAAGCGCGTCCTATGGTAAAGATATAAACAACCGTTTAGAGTACCGTTGGTTGAGACTAGCTGAGACGCCAGGAAAGTCTGGTCGGTACCATTTTGAGTGTTTGTGCGTATGGCGCGTGCTTTGCTCGCCTTCCTAAGTGACACAAACGCACGTGCTGGGCTGCGGAGATCGTGCGCAGGGCTGTGAAAGTGTCAACAAATTTAGAATCGCCTCAAGAGTGGGCTGGCGTATCTAGAGTGTGCCGGCCACCTGACGAACGCGCATAACTCACGCACCGTTTGATGCTATTCGCATTAACGTAGATAATCATTCCCAAAGGATGGGTTCTGCTGATTTTTTTCTTGGGGGTGTGCAATACAGTCAGAACCCACTTATAACGATCCCACATATAACGACCTATCGGTTATAACGACCAGCTTTCAGAAAATATACAAGTTCAAGGCCTTACCCATTAAAATTGGTCCAGATAAAACGACCGTTTTTCAAAGCATCATACTGTTACAACGAACACAAAGTCCGCTTCTGGAAGAAAAAAAAAAATCTCGCGCACAAAAAAAAAAAAGAAAAAAAAGCTAGATTTCGAGAAGGGGAAAAAAAAACAAACCTAGCGCGAAAAAGAAAAAAAAAAAAAGTAAAAGAGCTACATTTTGGGCGCGGCGCTTCGGGAGACGCTCAAGGTCATTTCCACAGCCGCGCAGCAGGGGAGGAAACAAAACTACAAAAGTAAAAACGCTCTCCCGGGTCGCGTAGTCTGCCGATTGTGCGTACGCGGGAAGGAGAAGAAAAGGCAAAGGAGGAAGTCAACCACGCTGTGCTGTGTTCGTTCGTTCTATGTTTGCAAACTCTGTATTCAACTCAAGAAAAACTCAATGCTCGGTGTAAGGTGGCTAGCCCCATCACCATCGTGACCGTTTGTTTACTTTCGCCATTTTGGTATCGGTATCACGCACATTCTCTCGCGTTAAAGTGAACCGTCTGCGGACTCGTGTCTGTCGGTTTAAAGTGAAAAAAAAAAGAAAGAAGAAACACTATGAGGCTTTATTTAAACGAAAGGGCATCACGCTGGCGGAAAAAGATACCCGACGAGCTCGCAAAGTGTTGTTTGAAAGACGACCCTGCCAGAGGCGACGGCCGCGGACTCGTACATGCGCAGGAAGCGCGGCACTTAAAACGCTTTAGACCTAAGCAAGTATTAATTACCTCTGTGGACAGCGAAGAACCATCGTCCGACTAGTGCACGGCATTTTTTTTTTTGTGTGTTGGCGTGCGTTTTATAAAATTTGTTCTATGAGGTATGTGGTCAATCTTCATTGTTTTACTTGTGTGGTAGAATCGGCAGTAATTTACTTTTTGATTTTCTGAAAGCTAAATCTGCCTGCGCGTTAGAATTAGGGGCGCGTTAGAATCTTGCAAACAGTTACTTTAAATAAAAATCAGCAGAACCCATCCTTTGGGAATGATTATCTACGTTAATGCGAATAGCATCAAACGGTGCGGAGTTATGCGCGTTCGTCAGGTGGCCGGCACACTCTAGATACGCCAGCCCACTCTTGAGGCGATTCTAAATTTGTTGACACTTTCACAGCCCTGCGCACGATCTCCGCAGCCCAGCACGTGCGTTTGTGTCACTTAGGAAGGCGAGCAAAGCACGCGCCATACGCACAAACACTCAAAATGGTACCGACCAGACTTTCTGGCGTCTCAGCTAGTCTCAACCAACGGTACTCTAAACGGTTGTTTATATCTTTACCATAGGACGCGCTTACAGCGCTGTCACAGCTACCGGTGCGCGCGCGTTCCATGCACGAGGGCTCATTCCGCTCTCGTGAGGCTGAGCACGGCCGCTAGCATCACCCTCTCCCGAGCGCGGGAGAGGGTGATGCTAGCGGCCGAGGCTCAGCCTCACGAGAGCGGAATGAGCCCTCGTGCATGGAACGCGCGCGCACCGGTAGCTGTGACAGCGCTGTAAAGCGCGTCCTATGGTAAAGATATAAACAACCGTTTAGAGTGCGTTGAATGACTGCCTTCATAGCTCTGTGGTTAGCGCGTCTGCCTGCTGATCAAAGGGTCAACGGTTCGAATCCCAGCCGGCGCCGGTCTTTTTTATTTATTTATCGACCCGCGGCGTAAGAGGTTAGATAGCCAGATAGATAGATAGATAGCATAGACGAAAAGTGTGTGAAGTATCCAAAGAATGCTATTCGCATTAAAAGCTGACCCGAAGGCGTAAGAGGTTAGATAGCCAGATAGATACATAGATAGACGAAAAGTGTGTGAAGTATCCAAAGAATGCTATTCGCATTAAAAGCTGGCAGAGTGAAACTACATATACCAGCTTCATCATCCTTATTTATAATGTTTTAAAGGTAAGTCCAGATATAACGAACTACTGATAAAACGACCACTTTGCGCGGAACTACCGCGTTCGTTATAAGTGGGTTTGACTGTATTTCAAAAAATTTGTAAGGGCTACTATTTGCACATTCTTTCTCCTGCACTGGTGCATGCTATAAAGCAAGCCGGGGCAGTGTGGGTACCGTGGTGAAAATTTTCTTATAACCGAAATCACTTAAAAACAACTGCCTGTTAGATATTAAAAATAAATGGTAGAAGCCGTGCAGTGGGTTTTCTCTGCCTTAAATACAAGAAAGCAATTGCGGTGTTTGCAGTGACGCTTCATAACTGCGTACGGCCCCATCCACTGTGGTTTTTGTTCCCTTTTTGTTTACTCCTTTTTTTCCCATTGGTATTAAAAAAAATGAAGAATCTGTCTGTGTTCTGCTTTCTGGAGCATAATGGGAGAGCAAACTCAACATCTTTTGCTGACAGTGCCCTTCTGTGTCTGTGTCTTATTGTTTTCAGTGATACTAGGTGTTTTGGATGGGCTCTTCTCACCGCCGGAAATGGTGTCCATTGCTGTAGTTGACGTTGTTGGAATTGTAGTTGGCGATGTAGGGCGTCCGTCGTCGATGTTGCAAAATCCTCAAAAAAGATTGCCTGCCGCCCGCGGGAATCGAACCTGGTTTCGCTGCCTGCGAAGCAGAGGCTTTACCACTGAGCTATGCCACATCATGAACAACCCACTCTATAAACTTAGGGTTCTTGTAGTACCCAAAGAATGCGCTCTCTGGAAAAAAATTATGCGATAACAAATTACCATTGCAGCACTGTCAGCGCCAAGAGCTCGTGCTGGGAGACGTGAATTCACTTGCTCTGGAACACAAAAGAAACAAAAGCATTCGGAACAAAATGGTCAGATGTTTATTTTGTTCCGAACACTTCTGTTCATATACCCCACGGCGCATGACCGCGACGCCAATGCCCAACGACTTCGCTGTGACGTATCACAGGGGACTGTACTGGAAATAACACAGGACTGCTCAATTCTTTTCGCTATCGGCTCGAAAACTTTTGACAACGTTATAAACAACCATTTCTCATAAATAGTTTTTACATTTGTTTTTGCAAATAGTGCCAAACCTTCGCTCTAGCGCAATGCAGTTTTAGGGCCACGTCATAGAGCCAAGGTTTCGCAGTATTTGCGAGATCACGTATATTTATTTTTTATCTGTATTTTTTTCTTATTCTTTATTTATTTTAACATACTGCCAGCCATGAGGCCGAGGCGGGTGGTCATCCCCACCCCACCTTTGGATCTGCACCTGCATGCCGTCTGACATCGCAGTCCTGGCAGTTGGTCGTAGCAATGTGGCGAACAAAGCCGATTGTCGCGGTGTCCCATGTCGCGTCTGCTTTGGTTTTCGTCGACTGTCTGGCCGCAGACCGACCTACGGCAGGAAAGGCATCTGCCGCTCCACTGCTTTGCCACCACTAGGATTGCGGCATGCAGCAGCATGACATTTCGACGACGTAACCAATTGCCAGGGTCGTGGCAGGCAACAAAACAACACTTTTACACCGCCTCACGGCGGTGATCAAGGGATTCCTTTTAGGGTTGCGGCAATCACGCCAGTCGGAGACGCACTGCGGGCGCCACGGTGGCACCGGTGATTTTGCTAATCCGGGCCTTGATTCCCCCGTTTCTGGTCCGCAGCCAAGCCGTCGGTGAAGTGGGCGGTGCGTGTGATGCGCGAGCTCGTGGAGGGGCTGGAAGGGGAAGGCACGCGAGCCAAGCAGCTCTGCCACGGCGGCCTCGGGGATGCCTGCAACGCGGTGGTGGCTCTCTTTCCGGTCTACCTCAACGACAGAGGTAAGCCTCGGCTCCTCAACCCACGACGGTCGTGCGCTAGGGCAATGCATCCTAGATAACAAAGCCGTAGTGCCATTAGAGACGTCGTCATCATCGAAGGCCCACGCTGGTCGCAGATTGGACACGACGATTGCGTCGACGTTCGGCTCAAGCGTGACTCGAAGCCTAGCGCCGACATAGCACTCGTTTCCAATCCGTGTCCAGCGTCGGCCTTCGCCGGTGACACAAAAATGTCAGCACTACGGCCTTGTTTCCTAGGCAATGTTGGCTAGAGCCACCGAACGAGCTACACTACGGGTTCTCGAACGGGTTCCTACCCAGGTAGCACTCTGGAAAGACGCCCAACTTGGCACGAGCTTGGCAATCATGGGGGCCTAGCTTGGGCCAGTTTTGCTCCAGGCTGTTAGTGCCTCAGTACTTTTCCTCGACATTTCTATGGCTTTTCTCCAGCTTGCCACATAGAGTTCCAGACTTGAGCCAAGGATGTCACGTATGAGCCGGATAACTTGCAGATAAGCCTAAATGTGGCACTTGTATGGAAATTTAGGCCCAAAGTTGCCGCATGAAAAATAAACGATCAGTAGTGAAGCCTAACTCTGGCACTTGCTTCGCAGTTTAGGCCCAAAGATGCCCGACGAGAGCCAGATTACCAGCAGCGAAGCCTAACTTTGGCACTTCTTTGGCGAATTAGGGTCGAGATACCCAGAATCTGGCGAAAGAAGGTTAAATTTGGCTTCTTTGGGCTTTTGAGGCCCTAAGTTCTCAAGCGCAAACAAAATTTTGGCCCAAAAATTTCTGCTTCCTGCTGGCACTCTGCTGGGAACCCAGGGGCTCCCAGCAGAGTGCCCTCAGTGGTTCCCTGAGCTCCCAAATCTATTTGGTGATCTTTGTTCCCAAGTAAGGTGTTCTCCCAGTTTAAGCGCTGTTTTTTTGCAGAGCTGAGCAACCCATTGACGCACTATTATTTACCAAATACTTTCTGCACATGCAGTATTCTTCACGAGGTCTGCAGGCTTCTGCACTGCTTTACTGGGTAAATGCCGAGACTGATTCCTCCTCTGCCATTCGAGCCAAATAGGAGTTCCGTGAGATAAAAAGGTTTGAGAACCCCTGAGCTACACTTACGAAGTAACCACATTTCAGCCATCAGATGGATGGATGCTAGCGGCTGTACCCTTTGTAATGGGAGGTAGCTTGCGCCACCTAGCCTAGCATTGATGGATGGATGTTACTGGCTCTACCCTCTGTAACAGGCGGTAGCTTGCGCCACCTAGCCTAGCATCCTGTCGCTTAAAATCATTGTTGCCAGTCATATGATTTCAGTCGCCGAGAAATGTTGAAACAGTCTACGGCCGAGCAGAACGATGTCGTCGAAGCTTCTCGACATCATTTCGACGAGTCAGAAGGTCTCACTTACGAATCGTTATTTGGACTTGCCTGCCACTTCCGAAATGTTTGAAAACTGAGTTAAGGACATAACAAGCAGACTTGCGAGCCCACCTAGCCAATCGAGGTGTTCTTTCTCGTCGGTCGCTTGTCCAAGCACCCCGGTACAACATGGTGAGGTTCATCCCAGGGGTTTGCAAATGTTCCGATTTTGAATTTTGATCGGAAGCCTCAAGATTAGTGCAGTAAAGCAGTTACCAGGCCTACAAACCCTGTGAGCAAAAAGGCACATTTTAGGGAGTGTTTGCTTCTTAGTTATGCATCGATGGGTGGCCCAGATTCGCTAAAATGTTGCTCAAAAAGGAAAGAACAGTGGAGGAATTTCTCGAGGTGCCCGCAATTTGACAGAGGCTTATTGCGGAGAATGGGCTGTGTAACCGAGCTTTCGGTTGCACGTCAAAAGATCCCCAGGTGGTCGAAATTAATCCTCATTCCTCCGCTGGGGCATGCCAGATGCCTGTAGTTGGTTTGGCACATAACCCCTCCCCTCCCTCCCTCCCTCCCTCTTCCAAAAACAAAAAAAAGGGCAAGGAATTTTGGAGCTTGGAGAATCTGGGGGAACCCCTGAGGGTACTTCGGAGAGCCCTTTGGTTCTTGGGAGCCCAGTTTGAGATTCAGTGGTCCAGCCCAACATGTGCCCCT
This sequence comes from Ixodes ricinus, assembly GCA_037355805.1. NCBI lineage: Eukaryota > Metazoa > Arthropoda > Arachnida > Ixodida > Ixodidae > Ixodes > Ixodes ricinus. The sequence goes on from JAZHYW010038341.1 coordinate 52,796, forward strand.
TCTGATGTTTTCCTCCTGGACCTGCTTCAGTTTTTCAAGATCATTTCCAAATTTTTAGTATGAACTTGCTCGGTTCATTATTAGTGACACTGTTAGTTACGAGTTATTTTTACTGAGCAATTTCGTGTTGCCGTTACAACTTACCGAGAAAAGTTGCTAGTTTCCAATAGCATGATCTTATAGTACAGTCTAAGCCAGTTATAACAGACCTTAATTTTGACCAAGATTTCGGTATGTTGTAAGAGGAGTATGTTGTATGCGGATATGAAGTTGGGTCAATGGTATGTAGAGGAGAAACCAACCGAACCTCACAAATCGGTATGTTATATCCAAATGTCTGTTGTAACCAAGTCTGTTGTAATCAGCTTAGACTGTAACTGACTACGGCCCAGGACTGGATGATCCTGCATTGCAAGAATCTGCTTCGCAGGAAAGCGCCATGAGCCAGCCACAAATTCTACGTGAAATAAAAGAAGGATTATCTTTTGACCAGGCATGAAGTAGCAAAAGCGCCCCAGCCCATAGCCACTTTTGATCCACTGGCCTGTCTCACAAGGGCTTAGGTGTTGTCCTAAGGATATAATCGCATGCAAGGAGAGAAGGGTCATTCGCTTCCTCGCTGCCAGTCTCTATTCTTTGGTTCCTTTGAGCCCTCCCAGTGTTTGAAGGGACAGTAAAATGGGGAACACTCAACCGGTTGCCCGACGATTGACTGTAGAATACTTGCCGCACTGGGTTTCCCCGCGGTGTAAGATACTCTTTAAGTCAGGACATGCAGCACGGCGATTGCTGCTGCACGATCGACCAGATAGAGTTTTATTGCCGCGCGTCTGAGCAGTTACTGCTGACAGCGTCTTCTCTGGTCAGACAGCACAACTGTAAGCATGGCACACAGGCGCACACGCTTTCTGCTTAGCACGTCTGCTCTGAAGCCGACGGACACTTCGCTTGAACGCCATACCGGAGATCTCTTTATTTCAGCACGTTCATAAAACTATTCTTGTCTGCCGTTGTGGCCTGAAACTAGGATCAGTGACGAAGCTGTGTCTAAGCAACACGCGTAGCACAAAACGTCAAGTCCTACACGACGCAGCATGCCCAGAAAATGACTTCAAAAACAAGCACATCTATTAGAAAGGCATGGAAAACCAGGCCCACGACAGGTTACCTTTGGTCACTTATCAAAGAGCCATCTGGTGGTGCCACTTGCAACCGAGGCGAAGAGAGGACTTTATCTGGGAAGTTGAGACGCGTGTGGTGTCCACACCCGTATGTATCTTGCATTGTGGTCGCCCTCGTGTTTCAGAGGTGACAGAGGCCATCCTGGACCTGCTGCTGGTGCTCTTCAGGGTCCTCCAGGCCCAGCTGGGGGCTGCCTTCGCTGAGCAGATGCTGCAGACTTTCCTCAGCCTGTTCACCAGGTAGAGGAACGACCGCTCGGCTGCGCTGGACTAGACTCTAGTTGAACTGGAAGGAACCGGACAAATGTGGTCTATTTTGCACAACTCCCACTTAGCAGAAGCTTTATCCAAATAGATCTGGCAATAGATAAAAAAAAGGCTTGATTGCTGTTGTTTTTTTTCTGTTGTAGCCCTAATTTCTGTTAAGTGTAAGATCCTCGTGGACGCCCACCCCAAATGAAGAGATAAATAATGAAAAACATGGGGTGGGCTATCTTTCAAAATGCGACAGCAAATCTTTATTTAAAAAAAGTGATAAAACATAGGGCCATCCGCTACAGACCTTGGTGAAACGGGAACTGATACTGCCAATCACGGACACGGCAAATTTGCGTTTCACAGTGATGCAATAAACACGTGGGAGATCGCTACAAGCTCCTGTGTCACGGTAAAAGATATTGCGGATTGCAGATGCAGCAGATTCGCTTTACACGGTGTGAAGGAAACAAGAGAGCCTGCCGCGAACTTGCATGTCATGGGAACCGATACCGCAAATCGCGGACGCAACAGATATGCGTTTCACTGTGCAGTAAACATGCGGGGACAACTCATATGTCATGGGAACCGATATCACATGCGCAGACAGTGGACAAAAACGCGGGAGCCTGCTACGAACTCTCATGTGACAGGAATGAATACAGCAGATCGCAGACGCAGCAGACTCTCATTTCTAGATGCAATAAACACACTGGATCAACTCACGTGTCACATGGATTAATATCGCGTGTTTCGATTGCGGACAGCCCCTAATGACACAAACCAGTACCGCAAGTCGCGCAGTTGATGTGACTCCCGTCGGATATCGCGTGAATGGGAATAGGGGGTGAGTGATGTTTTGGAATTTTTATATTATAGATGTTAAGCCAAAAAAACGGGATGGGCAATCTCTCGGGGGAGGGCACTCTCTTACGGGATTTTACAATAAATTTCCCGGTTTTTTGGTTGTTTTTTTTTTGCCTCAGCACTGTTTTTATTGTGTACAGTAATCCTCATTAACCTCGAACTTGGCTATCTGGAAATATCGGTTGAGTTGAAAGGTTTCCTTGTCATGGAATGAACTCCCGTAGGCACAATGCATTTATTCAGCGCTTTAAGACTGACCTCGGACATCTCGAAATCTTGACAACAAATATTACAACAAAAAAAATAATGCAGAAAGATCTATTGGTGGATTCTTAGGGGATAGTGTTAGCATGACCCTTAGGAAACGCCGCACACGTCCCCCTTTAGAAAACGCCAACGCTGACCTCTTCACTTTTCTGTTTTGGCTTTCTCTTTTGCTTCCTCTATTTTTTTGGCTGCCTCTTTTTGGCCTCGTTACGGGGTTAGTGTTAGCGTTACCCAAAAGGGGACGTGTGTGGGATTTCTGTAAGGGTCATGCTAATGGATTCTCCAAGAATCCACACAATGGATCTTCCTGTAGTTTTTCCACCCCTTTTTTGTCCTCGACCTGTCAGAGTATGTCAACACCCTTGTGTACGGTCATCCATGTCACTTGTGGAAGGAATCGCATCCACATCACTTGTGGAGGGAACTGCATCCATTGTTTTAACTACACACACATCACAGGCCACGCACCGCTACAACAGAAACCTAGAGCGAAGAACAACCAGCGACGGCAGAGCGCCAACTGAGCATGCTTCGCATTCCACCGCGACACGGCGCCTCCTTTGCGACGCTCCTTTGACAAAAACGAAAACAGTCGTTTTGACGAAAACCCGGCAGTGTTTGTCATTTTGTCAATGCCGGGGAGGAATTTTGGACCAATGGGAGTATCGCATGCGCCACCCTCGTTCCCCTTTCTCCTCCCTCTCCCCGGTGCTGACAAACAAAAGACACCGCCGGGTTTTCGTCAAAACAACCGTTCTAATGCTGATGCATTAAAACATAAAAAAAAAAGACAGGGAAGGCACAGCAAACATAAACTGGTGGCCTAAACATTGGTTGTCCAAAACAGCCACTCAAAACAAATGCCGAATAATGAAAGATGTTTACAATTCTTTCTTTCTAATGCCGAATTAGAGCGCAGCTCTTGAGGAGGAGGAGGGGAGGGTATCCCCCTCTACCCTCCCCTCCTCCTCTCCTACTCCCCTCCCATTTAGCGGAAAATTTTCACTAAATTTTCCGTTAAATTTCAGCAAAAATTTTCCCACTAAATTTAACGGGAAGTATTTTGCTAAATTTAGCGGGAAATTTACCAACATTTTCCCGCCAAAATTTTGCGGGGAAATTACATACATTTCCCGCCAAAATTTAGCGAAAATTTTCATGCTAAATTTAGCGGAAAAACTGACTTTGTGTTGAGGTCACGTGTGACGTCGATTTCCACTAAATTTCACATGACGTCACATATGACGTCACGAGGGTAAAATTTTCCTGCCTGATTTGGCAGGAAATTTTTCCGCTAAATTTAGCATGGAAATTTTTCCGGTTGAGTGGTTATGACGTCACAAGGGTAAAATTTTCCCGCTGAATTTGGCGGGAAATTTTGACGCTAAATTTAGCAGAAAAATTTCCTTGTTAACTTGAAGGAAAATTTCCCGCTAGCGGAAAAATTTTTACGCTGAAAAATGTTACCCGTCGTGATGTCATTATGGGAAACGTCCCATAATGCAACCCGCGGTTACGACGGCGGCGACGCCACTAAACCCGGGAACGAGCACCTAAGAGCTGCGCTCTAAAAAGAAAAATAGTGCATCATCCCACGCTTGCCCCACAACGCGCAGAAAAGAAGAAGTCTTGCGTTACGTGCGCAGCGAAAAAGCAGCGTGCATCTCAAGGACTTTGTTATCCTACTTTCTCCCCCTTCTTTCTCCTCAATAGGGCTTGGAGGTCGGTTTGAGGTTGGTGCCACTGCCCTCTCAAGCTTAATGTTATCTTCTGCCCTTTTCTTTTTCTTTCTCTTTTTTTTTGGGGGGGGGGGGGGGGTTTGCTTTGTTTTTTGTTCTTGCTTTACGGTTTTGCCGTCTCATCTTATGAGTTTTGCTTGTTGATAATTTTGTTAAGGTCTTTTGACCCTAACAAATTATCAAGGTCAAGTCTAGTGACAAGATTGTTTGAACGGTTCCATTCCCACAATGTGCGATCCGTGCAATGAAAATTCAGTACCTAGCTTATCTCAAAACACTGCTTATTTCGAACTTTCTTTTTATGACTGAGTTAACGAGGGCTTACTGTAGTCCTAGCTCTGCAACACTTTTCCAGTGTTTCTTGATTGTTTCCACAGTCTATATCACTGATTTTTATCAACTGCGATAAAATTCAGGGTGTTTAGATGTGAGCCCCCTCAAGGAGCTTTTCAGTGTCAACAGTTGGCAACTACCACAGCAGCACATCTTCGTATCGTTAGAACAGAAACGTCAGCAAACATAAATACAATGTCAGGTTTGGATTTGGCAGGGAATTTCTTTCCACTCTCTTGCACCTTAGAAAAATGAGGCCTAGAAAAAGAACTTCGAAAAGAGGTATTTCGCCCAGCCACATTTTAAAACATATAATAAATTCCTTCCATGGCACTCTATACAAACCAAATCTAGGCAGCTATTTGAATAATGTGATTATTTTGTTTAAACACCATCAAAAAGGCTGTGTTTTGCAGTTAAAAACTCTTATCTTTTTGTCAGGGAGCAGCTGCAGAACTGCATCCTGAATGAAGGCAGCGTTGGCATCAGGGTGGTCGAGAAGTGAGTGGTACCATTGCTGATCTGTTTGCTCACGCATTGCGAACTATCGGAGGTTTGGGAGAAAAGATGACAGTGTTTTTCTCACCACAAAAATAAACTACCGTTAAACCGAGCACTCATTCTCTACCCAAATGTTTATCGACACGGTATTTGATAAACTGGGTTGAATGTTTATCAGCAAAGTATTATGGGGAAGGTTATTGCAGTCACGTATAGTTCTGGAAAAAGCAAATATACAGTTGAACCTCGATATTAAGCGAGGAACCCGATGTTATGATCAAGCAATTGTAGCGGTTCCGTATTTAACGAAACAGAATGAAATCGGATTACCCCACGCAGCCTAATCAAGTGAGGTCTCCCTTTACGATTTGGACGGGAGCAGTCTCCCGATTTAACGAAGTAATTAGCGGGTCCCGGTTACTTCGGGGTCACATATCGAGGGTCACATGACGATGACGTACGCTATATATTGTCACATATGACGTCATTAGTGGCGGCAGTGCGCACAATTGCGTCGCATCGACGCTGATTGAAGGCGAAGCCGCTGAGCGGTTTTGTATTTGAGGATAACTAAAAACATTGAGTTCACGAAAACGTAACGGATAATGCGCTAGGTAAGCTAATAGATAAAACGGGACGCAATTCTAGTTCAACTGCTTCTTCCGCTGGAACGTTCACTGGATTGGAGCGTCTGAACTTGCGCAACTTGGACTACACCTGTAATTCTGTGCAGGCATTTGAGCCTCTGAAAGAGAGTGGATACTGATGTATCATATATTTTAACTGGCAAAACTTGCTTTACTATGGGAAGGTCCTGCTATTTTTTGCCACTCCACTTTTGGTAGAAGACAGAATTTAAAAGCAGCTGCACATTTGCAGATGAGCGTGTGTAAGGGAAGTGAGCGAAAGTTGTGAGTTGCACCGCCGTCGGTGTTTGTGCAGACTGTGAGCGCTAAACTGGTGACTTGTGCGACGGTGCGCTTCAGATTCCTCAGCCTGCTGCAGCAGATAGTCCAGGAGCCCAGCGCAGCGTTCAAGGTCTTCGTACCTCGCATCATTGACCTCTGCATGAACGAGATCTACCCTATCGTGGCCGAGGTAAGTCTCTGCAAATTTGTGAAGAATGAAGCTGGGAGACTCTGGTCACCTGCAGTATTTGGAAAATCTTAGCAGTTGTTTTCAGTGTCGCCCCTCAAAAATGACTTGCCACTCACAGCACTCGGGCACCAGATTATGGCGTCGAGACACCGCCTCTAAAAATGTTTTGCTGCAATATTGTGCTTTTGTTCAGAAAAACTCACGAAGTGAAACCGAAGCTAGCCGACCAGCACCTGAGACCGTAGGTGGGGAGTGTACGAGAGTCATGAGGAGTCACCCCAAGCAACTACTCTCTCCACCTTTCCGTCCGTCAACTTGGTCTTGGCGGTGCAGTGGTCATTAAACATGCTTCAAGGATGTTTCTACCTTTGATTATACAGCGTGTCCCTAAAAACAAAGTTTACAGGGTTTTTTCACCGCAAAAATAAACTAGGCGTCGCCAAACGCTCATTTTCCGCTCAAAGGTAACGCTATAGGTCACAACAGGATGCCAAAGTTTCAGCATGAACCAATATCTTATTTAAAAGTTATACCGTAAAATTCCGAGCGAACGCCCACGTTTGAAGGATCGCCCACCCCCCCCCCCCTTTTTGTCCAACATCTGTTGGGAACGGTATTCCGATACATCGCCCTCCCCGATTCCCGCCGGACGTCCGCGATGTCCGACGGGAATCGCGTGTCAACGGCGCGATCTGCGGTCCCGCGTTTTGTCTGCGATCTGCGCGCGTGAAATGCGTGAAATGCAAATCTGCTGCGTTTGCAATCCGCGCTATCCGTTCCCAAGTTTTTAGTGGATTCTCGTGTTTTTGCCCACGATATTGATTCCTAGCTGTAACACGCGCGAGTTGTTCTGCATGTATTATTGCATCGTGAAATGCAATTCTGCTGCGGCCGCGATCTGCTTGATTTGCTTCCGTGACATGCGGGTTTGCAGTGTATTCCCGCGTTTTCGTCCACGATCTGCGCACGCAGCGATATTGGTTTCCGCGGTATCTGTTCCCGTGAGATGCGAGTTCTCGGCGGATTTCGCGGGTCCATCGCGCTGTGAAACGCGCTAATCTGCTGCTTCTGCAACCTGCGGTATCCTTTCCCGTGACACAGGAGTTCGTAGTGAATTTCGGCGTGTTTATCGCATCATGAAACGCGAATTCGTTGTGTCCGTGATCTGCAGTATCAGTTCCCGCATCACGCAGTTTGTAGCGGGTGCCCCGGTTCTTATCATTATTTCTGATAAAATTTTGCTGTGGCATCCCCAAAGATAGCTTACCCCATGTTTTTCACCATTTATCTCTTCATTTTGGGTGCGTGTTCGCTTGGAATTTTACGGTAGGTTATTTTCTGAAAATTTCAATGGAAAAATTGGGCTAATTTTTGCCTGTTTTCGGTTTCTAGTGCCGTAGAGCTCTATGAATTCGAAAGCTTCGTCAACCGCCATTTTCTCATTGAAATTTTCAGAAAATCACTTATAACTTTTAATTGAGATATCGGTTCATGCTGAAACTTTTGCATCGGGTTCAGACCTCTAGGGCTTCCTTTGGGCGGAGAATGAGTGTTCTGCGATGCGTGGTTTATTTTTGCGGTGAAATTAAACCTGTAATTTTTGAAGGGGGGGGGGGGGGACTCCTGTAGCTAACCTGGAACTCGAAAAATATTTTGAGTTGTGCGTTGTCACCGCACGTAACAACGACAACAATGAGAGCAGTCTTGATCACCCGATTCTCGTCTGGCGGTTTTTGTGCAGAAATCAAGTGCATATTTTAAGCCTTCAATTCTTTTTCTGGGTAGTTGGGCCCTCATAAAGAAAAAGAAAAGAAAAAAATCAGCAGAACCCATCCTTTGGGAATGATTATCTACGCTAATGCGAATAGCATCAAACGGTGCGGAGTTATGCGCGTTCGTCAGGTGGCCGGCACACTCTAGATACGCCAGCCCACTCTTAAGGCGATTCTAAATTTGTTGACACTTTCACAGCCCTGCGCACGATCTCCGCAGCCCAGCACGTGCGTTTGTGTCACTTAGGAAGGCGAGCAAAGCACGCGCCATACGCACAAACACTCAAAATGGTACCGACCAGACTTTCTGGCGTCTCAGCTAGTCTCAACCAACGGTACTCTAAACGGTTGTTTATATCTTTACCATAGGACGCGCCTTACAGCGCTGTCACAGCTAGCCGGTGCGCGCGCAGTTCCATGCACGAGGGCCATTCCGCTCTCGTGAGGGTGAGCACGGCCGCTACATCACCCTCTCCCGAGCGCGGGAGAGGGTGAGCTAGGGGCAGTGCTAAGCCTCACGAGAGCGGAATGAGCCCTCGTGCATGGAACGCGCGCGATGGTAAAGATATAAACAGGTGTTTAGAGTGCCTTGAATGACTGCCTTCATAGCTCTGTGGTTAGCGCGTCTGCCTGCTGATCAAAGGGTCAACGGTTCGAATCCCGCCGGCGCCGGTCTTTTTTATTTATTTATCGACCCGCGGCGTAAGAGGTTAGATAGCCAGATAGATATATAGATAGATAGATAGATAGATACATAGACGAAAAGTGCGTGAAGTATCCAAAGAATGCTATTCGCATTAAAATGAAAGACATTTTTTTCAGGCACAAAGTGTTGCTTTGAAGGTACACCAAATTGATTTCTGACTAGGCATGTCTTTGTGACTTAATATGATCTGCATACTTGATGAAGTCTAAATGTGACAAATCCTTGACCCAAGTGACCCGCCTCTATTTAAATGCGTACTAGGTCTTACTCTTTCCCTTCATTATGCCACTGAAGGGAAGAGCTTGGCTTTCTTTTCCTCGCCACAAATAAGTGAAAGAAAGTGAGATTCTGGTGATGATTTTTACGTAAAGGCAGGACCTTGTGTTAGCATTCTCAAAACTGCCAAGTAGGCAGATCATATTGGCACCATAAAAAGAGAACCACTTTAGCACGTCATTAACCTCCTTACCCGGGGTCTTTATGTGCCCCTCTAGTTTGACCTTGAAATGGGGAGCGCATTGCTTGTATCAGTCGAAAGCAACAACAAAATTGGTTTAGTTTGCACTGTCTAGGTGGGAAGCAGTCGTGAATTGTTTGGGCAGGAAATGTCCATCACAGATGCTTGGAAGTTTCACAAAGCTTTGACAGTCGCAAATATGGCTGTAGTGTTTGAGGAAAGTGCTGACAACTCGGAGAATGGATGTGTGGTAAAGGCAATGACAATTCGTCGCTTGAGGATGGTGAGGATGGAGGAGTGTCGGAGGGTCTGCCATCGTAGTGCTCGCTAGCACTCCATACATTGCGCTGCAAGAAAACAGAAGTGGGAACATGTACAGCTTGCAATGTTAGGTCTTGGGACGTGTAAACAAAACAAAAGTTTGAATGTTTTGATGCCTAAACAATTTCCCAGGTTTTGAGCCCCAACACTTCCCAAAAGCATGGTTGTATGGCAAGAATTAATTCGTTCAGAAATAAATAAATTAAAAAAAAAACAACAACAACTTAAGGCAAGGCATTTAAGGCCCTTAATACATTTTAAGGATTGGTGTTATTTCAATGAAATTGAGAGTGTGTGTCAGGCATGCAGACATGAGAGGCTACATAAACCTCCAGCTAAAAATGCTTATTTTCAGTCAAATTACAGCATCATTTGTCTGAACAATGGCACGAGTAGTATAGAGTAATGGAAAAACCTCATTACAAACTATCAATGAAATGGCACAACTTTTTGTGTGGATGTAATGTTACTAGTTGGTATACGGTCAAACCCACTTATAACGATCCCACATATAACGACCTATCGGTTATAACGACCAGCTTTCAGAAAATATACGAGTTCAAGGCCCTACCCATTAAAATTGGTCCAGATAAAACGACCGTTTTTCAAAGCATCATACTGTTACAACGAACACAAAATCCGCTTTTGGAAGAAAAAAAAAAAAACTGCGCGCGAAAAGAAAAAAAATAAAAAAGCTACATTTCGAGAAGAAAAAAAAATCTCGCGCGCAAAAAAGAAAAAAAAAAAGTAAGAGCTACATTTTGGGCGCGGCGCTCCGGGAGACGCTCAAGGTCATTTCCACGGCCGCGCAGCAGGGGAGGAAACAAAACTACAAAAGTAAAAACGCTCTCCCGGGTCGCGTAGTCTGCCGATTGTGCGTGCGCGGGAAGGAGAAGAAAAGGCAAAGGAGGAAGTCAACCACGCTGTGCTGTGTTCGTTCGTTCTATGTTTGCAAACTCTGTATTCAACTCAAGAAAAACTCAATGCTCGGTATAAGGTGGCTAGCCCCATCACCATCGTGACCGTTTGTTTACGTTCGCCATTTTGGTATCCGTATCACGCACATTCTCTCGCCGTCTACGGACTCGTGTCTGTCGGTTTAAAGTGGAAAAGAAAAAAAAAAACACTATGAGGCTTTATTTAAACGAAAGGGCATCACGCTGGCGGAAAAAGATAACAACGGTGCAGCACTTCGTAGCCTCGCAATCCCAGCAACCCGACGAGCTCGCAAAGTGTTGTTTGAAAGACGACCCTGCCAGAGGCGACGGCCGCGCACTCGTACATGCGCAGGAAGCGCGGCACTTAAAACGCTTTAGACCTAAGCAAGTATTAATTACCTCTGTGGACAGCGAAGAACCATCGTCCGACTAGTGCACGGCATTTATTTTTGTGTTGGCGTGCGTTTCATAAAATCTGTTCTATGAGGTATGTGGTCAATCTTCATTGTTTTACTTGTGTGGTAGAATCGGCAGTAATTTACTTTTGATTTTCTGAAAGCTAAATCTGCCTGCGCGTTAGAATTAGGGGCGCGTTAGAATCTTGCAAACAGTTACTTTAAATAAAGAGCTGGCAGAGTGAAACTACATATACCAGCTTCATCATCCTTATTTATAATGTTTTAAAGGTAAGTCCAGATATAACGAACTACTGATAAAACGACCACTTTTCGCGGAACTATCGCGTTCGTTATAAGTGGGTTTGACTGTATCTTAGTGAAAATTTTAAAGATTTCAAGGACATTGCATGAATATCGGCGCACCCAGGCGTGTGGAGCCCTAACTCGAGCTCTAGACATAAGGCGGAAGTTCATAAACGTGGCAACCAACAAGATATTGAGCTGGAAGTATGTCCTGTGAAACCGCCCCTTAAATGGGGATTCGTGGACCCTTTGGGGTCCCTGAAGGCCTCCTTAGGGCCCCTGAAGCCCTCGACTGTCAGTTAAGCTGAACACTGAAACTTCCTTTTATTGATGCTGACTGCCCCGTAAAGCCAAATAGACCAAACCAAGTGCACTGGAGGGAACTGGGTTGATTATTCTTGGTTTCAAATTTTCAAAGTTGGTTTGCGTGCATTCAGTTTTCTTCACTTCCCTTTTGTCATAGCTATCGTCCAATGGGGTGTTTTCATTGACATAATTTTGTCCACCACTTTGTTATGAGCTGTCTGGTGCGTGCTGACAGCGAGTATTCCGAAGATTCACGCGACAAGTTGAAATTGGTAGTGCACAAAAGCTTATAAATTTCATCACGCTTCGTTTCCTTTTTTCCATAAATAAAGCATTTTTTTTCTCACTCCCTGTAACAACAAAATAGCGGATTTGTGTCATATACTCCCCTCCTACTGGTGGATGGGGTCCCATATCTCTTCCATCGCTCTTGAAGGAATCCCAAAACATCAGTAGCTGATGTTTTGGGACCATCTCGGTCGAGTCCCAACGAGAGTGACCCGTGCCCTGGCCCTTGCAGCGGCCCAGCCCGGAGGTGAGCCAGGCGCTGTTTGAGCTGCTGCAGGAGGCGCTGGTGCACAACTGGCGCCACTTCTTCCCCGGGGGCGTCATGGCCGCCCTGGAGGGGCGCCAGGAGGAGGTGCGCCACCAGGACCAGTTTGGGCGGGTCATGCAGGCCTACGGACAGTCCTTCCTCCAGCCGGACATCAACCTCTTCCGCCAGAACCTCGAGGGCCTGGAGGCACTCAACCGCAAGTGGAGGCTCTACCACAAGGTGGGTGTGCAGGGGGTTTGCAAACCGGCTTGCCCGAGCTTCCAAACTTCCTCCACCGTCCCCGCCACCCCCAAGCGAAGCGCACTTCCAGTTTAAGTTTTAGCGGGTCTGAGCCACTCGTTAATGCGTATCTATGGGCCAGACACTCCATGTTGTCTGCATTCTCGCTTACAATGGTTGTATGGCTCCTGCGCTCTTTACTGCATCGATACTGAGACCGCGAAGGCTTTCCGGTGATGCAAATTGCTGCGCGTGCCAAACTGCGCCAAAGGGCTTGCCCCGCTGCCCCGCTACATTGTACGAAAATGTGTAAAATTTGCGCCAACACCGGAACTTAATTTCGCTTAATAATTCCAAAAATATATTAGCTGAAGCCTTGCTTCCCGACCGGATCATTGCAGTAGGCTTAGAGGGGACCTTCAATGATCTTTGAACTGGTTTGAAATTTGCGCTGAAACAGACCTCGGCGAACGTAGGAACACGAACACGGAAACTCAAATTATTTTGGGAGTTATAAGCAAATCAAAATTACAAAAAGAAGCAAAACGTTTTTGCTCCCTCACACAGTCGGAAAAATTCAGCGATTGAAAATTAGATCAAGCGGCCGGCCAATTGGCTGTGGATTAGGCTCGTGGCTGCCACGCCTCGTCGGCCTGGTCTCTAAACCCTCTTGCATCTTCATAAGTTCAGGCTCCAAACGTGACGGGCATTACCAATGGACCCGGGTGTTTACACTTCGGTGACGGCAAACCCAACGCGCGCCGGTGTAGAACGACGTTCGTCGTCCACTTTGCCGCATCCCATCATAAAATTCAGCACGATGGAATCAAAGCGGCGATTAGGGGCAGAGAATCGCACCGCGATAGGTTAAAAAAAAGAAGCAAATGCTGGGGATAGCAAGTGCACATGAGCATTTATTTTCTACCAAATGTCTCAAAAGTTTGCAGAAAAAAAAAAAAAGAAAGATATCACAATGTTGCATCTGTCAAAGCATCTGCCGGCTGGCTTTGACGGACTTGGTGCACTCGCATTTCGCAGCAGCCTTCCACATTTATTTACGTATAACATCGAAGAGAGTGTATGATCCTTAAATTACGCCATTTACATGTTCGAAATTCTAGCGCACTCCGAATAAACATTCCGAGCTTCAACTTTGATTTTCATTGCACACCGCTCCTACATTTGGCAGTTGTAGTTTGGGTGGGAACAGACGATTCAGCGCACGATCATACATAGTTGATATACGAGGTCGTCCTGAATTTGAATTAACTCTACCGTAAAATACCGGGCAAGCGCCCACTCAAACTTGCGAAATAATCGCAAAAAAATGGGGGATGGACGCTTGTCCGGTCATCAATTTTACATATAAATGTACTGTGCGTATTTTCTCAGATCTTACAGATTTAGGAATGAGCGCTAATGTGGAATGGGCGGATGCGCGGTATTCTACGGTACCTTTGGTTCATCATCGAGCTTCAAGCTTCGGCTGGCACCCCCATGAAGTGCATCCCCTCATATAGGCCTACAAGGCTTCTCGAGGTAGCGCGTTGAGCCGTCCACGTGCAGACTCGCCCAATCGAGCGCGCGGAGATTGTGCACACCCCAACACAAAAACTTGGAGGCACCATGATGAACGGCGAGAACAGCACGCGACACGCGGCAGATTTAAATCGCACAAATTAGCTTCAGTGCACATGCTCCGAAAGCCTAACGCTTTGATTCCCGATGGGGGCATCCGTGGGGGGGCTATCTGGGCTAGCGCTCAGTCAGCTCAATGCGCTAGAAGCGCTCGTGCACGGGCTTGCCAGCTGGTTTGGCTGGTTCCACTCGCTGAAAAGCAAACGTGTCTTGTTTTTTGTTTTGTTTTTCATAATAGACATCTTTTTTCTATTTTCCATCCTTCTCGCTCAATCAAAACACTTTCTTGAAAGATTGACTATGGTTTACAGAGCGATACTTGTTATTTAGCCTGGATAAAAAAACATTCCGACAGCTCTTGCCGACTGCCAACCTCAAAATGGTCACCGGTGATGTTGCTAGTCGCACATTTGCAACACACAGTGTGACCGTTGGACCATTTTGAGCTGTTTCTGCCTCGCCAAATTAAAATATGGTGAGCTAGTATTTCGTGCCTACTACTTGTTCCCAGAGTAGCCCGAACCACTAATGAGGTAATAAACTAAATAGGTTAGAAGCTCAATTGTCATTAGAGGGTCCTTTGATTGAAGGACAACTCCGCTTCAGTTTTGGTAGTGAGAAAACGGTGCAGTTAGCTTTAGTATCATCTAGAACGACCGTACGTCAAATATTATTAACCTCCTTGCTTGTATCCCACGTTTATGTCCCCACTTCTGATGTTAGGTGCGCAGTGTTGCCCGCCTTTTGCCGAAGTTTCGGTTTCGCTTTTGCAATGATGGTTATAGCACGATTGCACGAAAAAAAATTTTGGCTTTTTATGAAACAAAGGATGTAGGGTCATTCATGAGTGCTTTTCACAATGAGGTTATCCACTATCTCAAAATTTTCTGAATTGACCTGACTGGAGTCAACTTTTAAACCAGTCTCTCAATATTGAGGATATTTGGACGGCCTATTCATCTCCTTGCCTAGATGCACTGTATGACGTTTCCTCTCTGTAGGACAATTTCCAGGTAAGCTACAGGGGGAGGTATAAAGCTTTTGATGTAAGACGCCTCACTTAGCAAGAAAGTCTGTCGCTTTAAATTTGCTGTAAAATATTGAGCACTTCTAGGCTTCAGCCTTAAAGGACACATGCAAGGAAAAAAATCTTTTTTTTAAAGAAGCCTAGATGGAAAAAGAAAGCCATAAAACAAATTTACAACGAAAAGAAGATTAAACTTGGAGCTATATTTACGGCGCAAAACGAATTTGTGGTTGGCGCCCGCGTTAGCCGCCTCTGGTCACGTGGTAGACCTGTGCGCCACCGCTGCATGCTGAGCGTTACGCTGCTGCAGTTTGAACGCGTTTCTCCACGCGCCGCTGCCGGAAGGAAACACTCCGGCGCGCCGCCGCCGTCAATTTTTGATCGGCGCACAGGTCTATCACGTGGTGCTTGCGCTTTTTCAGGAGCTTCCTTTGGGTTCTAAAAGTTACTTATTAATCTTCGTTTCTTTGTTGCACTTCAAACGAAGATTAATGAGTCAATTTTCCGAGCCCATACGAAGACCCTGAAAGAGCGCAAGCACTCATGTGACCACAGCGGCCACTTTTCCGTGGGCTCCTGCGGGCACCAACTACAAATTCATTTCACGCCGTAAATATAGCTCTAGACATTTATTTTTTTCATGGTAAATTTGTTTTATGACATTCTTTTTCTATCTAGGCTGTTTAAAAAAAAAAATTTTCTCTTTGCGTGTTTTTATTTACAGCATTTAGGGGGTACGCCTGTCTATTTTTCACCCTGGAATCTGCGCTTTTCTCTATGCAAAATGACAATAAAGCATTCCACATAATGGGGCATTTTCTCCTCATAAAAACCCTACTGTTTGGCTATAAGAACTTCACTTAAATAGAAAAATAAGTATCTAGCCGCACTCCTCATTAAATTTAACTTCAGAAACATCCACAGTGAAGAATAAATTTGGCAGTTAACTGAAATGATAGATGTCCTAAAACGAGAGTTGCTGCAAAAATTAAAGACGTCTGAAATTCTCTGTAATGCCGGATGAAGTGCAGCTCTTCCCCTCCCCTCCTCCTTGCCTGCTGCTCCTATTTAGCTGGGAAATTTTCCCGCTAAATTTCCCTGTAAATTTAGCAAACATTTCACCGCTAAATTCAGCAAGGAAACTGAATTGGTGTTGAGGTCACGTGACATCAATTTCCTGCTAAATTTAGCGGGGAAACTTTCACGCTAAATTTGGCAAAGAAAATTTTCTGCTAAATTTAGCAGGAAAATTCACCCGCTAAATTTAGCAGGGAAATATTTCTGCTAAATTTAGCGGGAATATTTCCCACTAAATTTAACGGGAAATTTTCCCGCTAAATGTAGCGGGAAAATGTCTCCGCTAAATTTAGTGGGGAAAGTATTCCATATTAACGCCACGGTTACGATGACACCAACGGCAACGCGCCTACAGGGGGACAGGGGCCTAAGTTTTAAAAATATTCAAAAAAATTCATCTTTCAATTTTGAGGTTTTCGGTTTTAGAAACTAATTGTACACCCTTACACTAAATTTCATAACCGTGCACCAGATAGTTATGTTGATATAAAATATTTTCAACACATTGTGAAGCAGTAACAAAGCAAAGGAGTTCAATGTTTGAATGCATTTTTCTCAGTTCCGCTTTTTGCTGCAAATTTCATACGAAGGAATCTTTTGTTCGAAGGTAAAAATTATTCATATACCACAATCCAGATGTTTCTGAACTGAAATTTACTGGGGAATCGGGCTATCTACTTTATTTCGTTTTAAATTAAAGTCCTCATTGAGAAAAAACTATGTTTTCAAAAATTGACATGGGACAGAGATGTATCTCATATTTTGAGGTAATCACTGTTCCTGAAATATGTACATTTGAGTTATAAAAACTAGATAGCCCAAAGTCCCACATCTCCCACTTTATAATCAAGCAGTTAAACTGATTCTTAATAGCTTCATTTGCATATCATAGATTTTTTAATGAAGAGTGACACATGCAGGTATGTGTCACTCTGCAGGTATGTCAAGTTGTCCTAGAGAGCTGAAAGTTTGCACAGTACACCTACATCTGAAGTTAAATCTCCCCTGCAAATTTCATTCCAGTCACTTGAGTAGTTCAGAAGTTCAACCTCTAGCCAGTGTCCCCCTTAACCCTGGAACGGGCGCCTAAGAGCTGCGCTTTAAAAAGGGAAGCTGAGAAAAACCTTTTGAAGTTTCCACATGACTAGATTTACTTTACTGGTGGTTATAGCAACTAAATCACACCTACAGCATAGGTGGTGCCTTCTGCTTACACCCAATCTCCTGCATGGCTTTGCTGAGTGAGTCCAAGCTTCAACATGGTTATGGATTGTGAAACGAGTGAGGAATTGGGTATGCTTGCAATACACGAACCAACGTCATCCATTGTGGGCGGGGCAAGCATCATCGAGAAACAAAGCAGACAAACTCGCGTGACTTTCTATAAACGAATGTCGGTTTCAGTTTTCCGTTGAATCAGGAGGGGCTTTTCGATCCTTGGCCATATGCATAGCCTGTTCCACGTGAACGCTGGACTTCTATGGTGTTCTTGCCCAAATGGTGTTTACTCTCGCATAAAGATGTTCAATGTACTGAAACTGTGAGAAAATGCTTCTTTTCCAACGAGTATGTTCATCATTGTAAGGCATACCGGTGCAAAACTACAGCAGTTAGAAAATAGGAAACATAGAAGTTTCCCATTTGCAAGACATACCGGTGCAAAACTACAGCAGTTTGGAAAATAGGAAACATAGAAGTTTCACATTAGCAAGATGTATAATTTTGCATTGTCGGCTCGCTGAAAACGTTTTATTTCTCCATAAATATTTTAGATACCGCAATAATAATTTGCAGGAGAGCGGACTACAGTCGAACCCGGATATACCAAATTCAAAGGGGAACGTAAAATAGTTGGATATATTGGTAATTTGATATACAAAAACATGTCAGCTTAAACTCCAGTTGAAATTTCCGCGCGTCTCTGCTAATACCGAAGGCTGCGACAAACGGGACCTTACCAAATAGAGCCTCTAAGACCCCCTAAGTACAGTGGAGCTTAGTTGAGGAAGATCGCAAACACCGCTGCATTTACGCAACGGTGTTTGCGATCGTTTACACGCCTGCCACGACCTCCACACAGCGCAAGCAACAAAACAAGAAAATAATTTAAAAAAATAAAAGAACGGCAAAAGCAAGCTGCATAAAAGAAACTCTTGATCCATAGAATAAAGTTAAGCAAGCAAAACAAAACAAAACCTCACTAAATTCAGGCAGCAAAAAAAAAGGCAAAAAAAGAAACAAACGGGCAGTGCAATAAGGGCAAAAGAAAAGGGTAAACAAAGATGAGGTGTTCAAAGTGTGACTGCTCAACCGTTGTTGTCGACACACTCAACTTGAGGAAGACTTTTTTTTTTTTTGCTTATTTTATTTTGGGGCTAAGGAGTCGCCCAGCAACAGCGGTGTTCAGGGAAAGAGCGCACGCTACCGTTCCAACAACAGGAGCACTCCCTGCTCTCCCTACGCGTGCGTGCCTCCTCGCCTTTATCTCTTCCACTTTTTTCCGGTTCTTTTTTTTTTTCTTACAACTGTTTTTTTGCTTTGTATCACCCTGCGCGTATGCTGGCTTGGCGGTCTGCCAGCCCCGCAACGCGAGCTATGTGCTCGCCTCCCGCGCAATTCGACCACAGGAGAAGGGACGAAGGGACTGGTTGCTGTTTTAGTTTGCTATATCAAGTGTCCCCGCCATGGGAGTTCAATACAGAAAAACAAGGCTCCTATACTATTACATAGTGATTTTCAAGGGGATGTTTGGACTGTTCGATATAAGCAATAATTCGAAATACCCGGGTGTGATATAGCCGGGCTCGACTGTATTAGTTGTGGAACCACATAACATAAGATTAGTCTTTTTTTTTTTTTTAAATTGCAATTTTAATGTTCAGAAAAGCAGGGTAAGCTCCAGCATTGGTTCTGCTAAGGTGGAAAGAGTGGAGGGCTTTGTCGGATGAGCTTGTCCTGTTTTTCTTAACCCTTTAGCAGTCTAGCTTTTCTTCCTAAAAGATGTTCTCCAGTGGTCGGGTTCTGTTGCAAACGAGTAGTATAAAAGACGGGTCAATGCGCAGGTTTTTTCTTAATTTTCTAGCAGGAGCACATACAGGGCTTGCAAGCTGTTCAGGTTTAGAAGCATCCAATGGAAATATTGAAGGCAAAAAGTTGTCATCTTCCGTTCAGCCTCATTTTGGCGCATCCGTTTCCGTGACATTCCGGCAGTTTCAGATTCTGGTACTTTGCAGAGCTTCTCCGTGCGATGGTAAGCACTCATCCTCTGAATTCAATTCTGAGAAGCGTTAAAAGTCTCATTTGGAAGAGATGGCACTTAATTGTCACTGCCGCCAGAGCAGCCGACACGCAAAGCGACCGTCTTGCACGCATCACATGCGCGGAGCATTTAATTTTGCAACTATAAATAGCCCCAGCAAAGCGAAACACCGTGTGAATATAACGTGTATAGTTTGCCAAAGACCTAACAAATAGTGACGCCTCCCGCAGCGCTTGCGGTCCAGCGTTTAGGCGGGCACTTTCAAATGTGTGATCTCCACCGTACGTGCGACAACAAATGTCAAAGGATTGACCTGTAACAGAGTATACTGTCGAGACCGGTTATAACGAAGGCAACGGGAATCGGAAATCGTTTTGCTATCATCATCGTCATCATTTATTTTCCTTGAGGGCCCGTGAGGCATCATACAAAGGGATGGCAATGGAACAAAAAAAAAAAAAGATAGAACAGTAAACGCAATGATTTCTTTTTTCTTTCTTTATTCTTTCTTTTCCCAATTGACCGGGAGGTGGGCAGAGACTAAAGGCATGATGCCTGACGAGGACTCTGTCCCCTTTACAGTTCTAACACAGCAGTCTAGGTTACATAGATTTTTGAACATGAAAAATAGAGAGAAAGGAAGCTATAAATCGTATACAACTCAGAAACAATTATCACACAATAGTTTTTTCAGCAAAGAATGATAAAATCAAATTAGTCAGAAACATGTTTTGACAATTCAAAAGGAAATATGGACATGATTTGATAAGTACAAAATACACACATATCAGAACACAATGTCACTGCCCACCAGAGGGGTCTTTAGTCTTTTTTTTAATTGGAGTATATTGCAGTTAAAATCTATTAGATCTTTTGTATTATTCAGAATTTTGGCGACTTGAAAGTTTGTTGTTTGTTTTCCATAATTGGTATGTATTTTTGGAGGTCGTCTGATTCTACGTCTAAGTGTGTGATAGGTTGTGTTTTCTGGCGGAATCGCAAAGAGTCTTTTTGTGTGTATTATCTGTAACAATTTAAAATAATAAATTTGGTTTACTTGAAGTAGGCCATATTTGCTGAATAGCGGTTCAGTTGGGAGATCTTGGGGCTTACCTTTATCATTTTCAAATAGTCGTAGAATTTCTTTTTGTAAGATGATCAACCTATTATAATTGGCTGCCGATGTCGTGCCCCAGTCTAAAATGCAATAACACAGTTCAGAGTAAAATAATGCGTAATATATATATATATATATTTTTTAGCCACAAGGGTATGAGATTTCTTATTTTATAAATACATTCAATGGCTCGGGATAGCTCAGAGCTCAGCTTATTTATGTGCGTGTTCCAACTTAACTCCCGATTGAACCACACACCAAGAAATTTTTGTTCTGTAACCTCCTCTATAATTTTATTTTCGAAATATATTGTCACCTTAGTGTTGTCGCACCTATTAACGGGAGTGAAAATTATATATGTTTTTTAACGTGTATTGTAATTTATTATTTTGAAGCCACACTGATAGATTGTCCAGATAATTATTTGTCATAGATTCTAAAGCCGCTTTAGAGGTTGAAGCAAAAACGCGTTAATGTTGTCTGCGTACATGACAAGCTCAGGGGATCTCAAAATATGTGTGATATCATTCACATAAAGAAGAAATAAGAGGGGGCCCAAAATAGACCCCTGTGGAACACCATACTTTATTTTGAGTGTATTGGAAGAATTGTTGTTAATATAAACATACTGCATGCGATTTTGGAAGTAGTTTTTTTATTAAAGTCAAAGCAACCCCACGTGTGCCGTACCTTTGAAGCTTAATTAGTAATATGTCATGTTGGATCGTATCGAAGGCCTTTCTAAAATCTAGGAATAAGCCTAAGGTGTAAAATCTATTTTCAATGTTGTTTATAATTTTATCCTTTACTTCCACAAGTGCCTACTCTGCAGATTCAGATTTTTGAAGGCCATATTGACATTTGTTTATTACATCGTGCCTGGAAAAAAATTGTCTAGTCTAGCATTTATAACCTCTTCAAATATTTTTGAGAAAATTGTCAAAACCAAAATAGGTCTATAATTCTGTAGAAGGTGTTCCCCGCCACCCTTGTAAATTGGAGTAACTCTTGCAATTTTCAGTTCGTTAGGAAATATTCCAGTTTCTAGAGTACGATTGATTTTATGCGACAAGATTAAGATATTTGTTGGGAGACATATTTGACAGGCCTTGGCTTGAAGTTGTCTACGCCAGCTGCGGCGTTATTTTTAATTTTATTTATAAGTCCTTCTACTTCATATGGTGTAGTTGGTAATAGCATTATCGTGTTTGATAAAGAAGTCATTGCCTCTGTGACACAGCATTGCGAAGTATCTCCGTGTTCTAGCGGTGAACCAACGTCAACAAAATGCATATTCAGTAGATTCACCATTTCCTGTCCACTCACGTTCCTGCCATCGATAGCAACACTTTGCGTTCCTTGCATGCGTTTTTTCATATCAATAATTTTGTTTACAGTTTCCCATATCTTTCTTGGGTCATTGTATACCCTTTAATATATATTTTTATAATATTCGAATTTGGCCTTTTTAAAATCAAAGTTCAATTTGTTTCTTGTTTTTTTTTTTAATTCGATGAGAATATTTTGGTTCCTACATTTAATAAAATTATGGTACATCCTATCTTTTTTCTTAATACGCCTATATAAGTCATTTGTAATCCAAGGTTTTCGTACATTATTTTGACGTTTATTTACTTGAATAAGCGGAAAAGCAACGTCATAACAAAGCTTAAATTTGTTTAAAAAAAGTGCATATGCAAGGTTCGGGTCACGTTCCAAAGGACGTTTCTGGCTGAGCAGGACACGAAATGTTTCCAGTAATTCCTCATTTATGCATTGGTAGGAGTAAATATCGCGTTTCAGTGTATTTTTGCCGCGAAAGAAAGATGTCAGACAGAAAACTGGCATGTGGTCGCTTATACCTTTTGCAAATACTTCAGATGTGGCTTCCCTACCGTTGAAAGTAGTTATTGATATATCTATTGAACTAGAAGTTTCTAAAGTCACTCGGGTGGGCAGTGTCACAGCGTTAGAACATCTGCAAGCAGATAAGAGATTATTCATCTCTATTACATAACTATTACATTCAAAGGGACACTGACAGGGTATTTATGCTCGCTAAGGTTTTTAGTTGTGCGTGACATATGAGAGCCCAACTACCCAGAACATAATTTGCGGCTCGAAATTCGGTTTCTTTTTGCCCGAAAACCGCCGATCGAGAACTGGCCAGTTTGAGTCGCGCTCAGTCTCTTTTTCGTGGTCACGGGCCGTTTTCTAAGGCATCGATGCGACCACCAAATTTAATCAAAGTCGTGGGTCATTGAAGGCAGACAGTCAATATTAAAAATAGAAAAAAATTTGAAACCCATTTTTTGTGGCTTCAAAAAAGCTGCAAATACGTTGATTGAAAAAAAAGGTAGCACAGACAACCGGAAGCATTGTGTGCGTTCACTGCATAATTCTCAACATGGCGTCGTTTCGCGTATCGTAGGACTCGCGGATGGCAGCGGACGACAGGCGTTGGACCTCTACTTCAGAACTGTCGTTCACGGTGCCGGCGAATTCCGTCTTCCTTCGAAAGAGAAATTTTGAACCGATCAAAAGAACTGATATTCATCCCGTACGACACGCCCGACCAGCAAGTCGATTGCACGAAGACGTCGCCGAGCCGTCGTTCCTTCTCGTGGCTGAAGACATCGCTCGCTCAAACGTCAAGCACGAAGTGCGTACTTCGAGTTGAATGCGCACGCGTATGGTTTCTTTACGAGGTGCGAATGTGCCCTATGCGTGGTGCTGCCCGACTTCGAGCCGGGAGTGCATGTATTGAAAGGAAATCGGCAGCAAGGTTCCGACATACAGTCTACCCGCTGCATTGATATGCTTGATAGGGTTGTGACTCCTGGTGTGGGGAGCGGGGGACAATGCCATCTGAATTTATAGACATTAGATGGTCAACAAGCAAACCGCAACTTTTAGGGGTGCCTTTGAGTGCTATGGACAACCCGAAGTCTATGTGGGACAGCGTCGGAATGAGTGTTAAATCGGCTGCGCGTATGTGGAACATGAGGTACCTTTCAATCTTTGGTCGAGCTGCCGTTTGCAACATCTTTTTCTTGTCGAAACTGACGTACCTCCTCCAGGTTACGGCATCCACAGCGCACAATACAGACACACTTAAAAGAACTTTCACGCACACAAAGGAAGAACACAAAGAAAGGACACTCACACAGCGCTGACTAACAACTCGAATATATTATGCATCATCTTCATCTTCCTTCACTCCGATGCAAAAGGAGGTGAACACAAAAGAACACATGAATAACCAACTCGCCCAAGCTGAAGTTCTGACCTCCTCCAGGTCCTACACTGTTCAAGGACGACGGTCAATATGTTCAATAGGATATTTGCCACATTTATTTGGAGGTCTTCCTATGAACCGATGAGAAGATCTAATTTATTTCGTTCTATAGAAGACGGCGATCTTGGCCTAGGTCATATTTTTGTGAGGCAATTAATTGCCAGGTGGAAGTTCTTCCAGAAACCACAACAGCCATTCCTTGAAATTTGTAAGAAATTATTTTTGACAAACTACATTGAACCTAAGAACCGATTGGTTGTCTCGCACAATATCGGAAAGTTGCGGGGTTTTTATAAGGAAGTAGCAGACACCTTAGATTTCCTAAAAGAAAGATTTGATCAGGCCTTTCTAGAGTCGTGCTCCAAAATAAGTCTAGTAAAGCAGCTATTAAGAACGTTGTTCCCTGAACCGTTATATCGACTAAGCCCGTTCGATCCTCCACAAAACTGTAATATGGACCTAATGAAAAGAATTAAGAGAATGCCAATTCCACCAAAATGCAAAACATTTTTCTTTCGTTTCCATTCGCGAACTGTGCCGGTGAAGGAGTGGCTGGAGTCCAGAGGCATTGAGGAAGCATGGTCCCTGGACTGCAGACTCTGCAAGACTACCGAGACATTTACACATGCTTTTGTAATTTGTGTAGACGCGTTTTTCTTTTGGGATGTTTTCAAAAGAACATTGAAGAAAGATTTCGAGGTGGAAGAGAAGCTTCTTCGCTATTTACATTTTTCAGAGCAACTAGATAGTGTGCTCGACACGCTTGTCGTTCTAGGGCTTTACAGTCTATGGAAAACCAGAAAGGTTGACAGGGAAGGAGGGGTTTGCAAAGCCTTCATGGGTAAATTTCAAGAACATAGCTATACCAGTGGGTCAACGGATGGTTAAGAATTTGTGAAGATACGGAATGGAAAGAAGTTGTAAGTAACCTTAGCCGTTCCCCAGACATCATATAATGCAAGCTCTCTAGCCTGCAGCGTAAACTATGCAGAATGGATACCTCTATCAACACCGTTATCTGGTTGGTGAAAAGTATTACTGATGACTCAAATGCCATGTGGTCTTCAATGACAGTATGTAAATAGCTTGTATCATATTCCAAGTGAGTGAACCATTTGTACATAGTATAATGTTTTGTATATAGCTGTAAATAAATGTTTGTTTAGAAAAAAAAAAAAAAAGTAGCTCAGTGGAAAGACGTTTGCTTCACACGCAGCGGGCACGGGTTCAATCCCTGGTGTGGGTGTACCCTTTTTTTTTTCTTTTTTTTTGTCACGCATTTTGCAATGTTTTTATTCCTTTTTTTACAATTTTCACCGAAAAAAACAATTGTTGTAGACGATACGTCGCGGAACTAAATGGTAT
>JAZHYW010038342.1:0-28919 GCA_037355805.1 Ixodes ricinus
TTGGATCGTGAAATAAAGCAGTTCATACTCAGCCACCGACTGAACGAGTCTCCTCCAGACACGGGCTGAGACGCCCCAACATAACATTGGCGACGAGGAGCTGGATCCGAACCTACGAAGCCTGACTTCTACGGTGGGACACCGGGCCACAAGTCATGACGACGGAGCGGACAATCGAAGTTTTCTCGGGCAAGTGCTGGTCTTCCTGGAGTGAGCGGCTGAGCTTCTACTTCGTGGCCAACTCGATCACCGATCCGGTGAAGAAACGTGCACTTTTACTAACCTTGTGTGGCGCGGAGACGTTCGAGACTGTTCGTGCTCTAGTTGCACCAAGAACACCAGGAGATGTCAGTTTTGAAGAACTGGTCTCAACCCTGAGAACGCACTTCGATCCTCGACCGTCTGAACTCTACAGTCGCTACAAATTCCAGCGTCGAGATCAACAGCAAGGCGAGTCGATTAGCAGCTACGTCGCGGCACTAAAGAAACTTGCAGCCGACTGCAATTTTGGAATAGTGACAACAGCGACCACGACTGCCGTATCGACAACGGGTTCGTCGGGTCAAGCAGCCACGACGACGCCCGTACATACCACCAAACTGCCACTAGACGTCATGCTACGTGACAGGTTTGTTTGTGGTGTAAAGGACGAGTTCCTGCAGCAGCGCCTGTTTGCGGAAAGGGATCTCACTTTCGAGAAGGCTTTCGAGCTCGCAACCAGAGTCGAAAGCGCTTCAAAACAGCAACAGAGTATCAAGCAAAAGACTGACCTCCCCCTAGTTCACAAGACATCGAAGGGAAAAGCTGAGAACTCCGGACGATCGTCCACTCGACCTTGTTTTCGATGCGAAGGCCAGCACAGTCCTTCGACTTGCAGATTCCGCAACGAGGAGTGCCGTTACTGTCACAAGCGTGGACACATCGAGAAAGCCTGCATCACGAAGAGAAAGCAAGGTAAAAGTGCAAGCCACAAAAGCAGTCAGCACAACGTGGACTTCACTCCCACAGCAGTCGACCGGCAGCGAGAGGAACATGGAGATTTTTACCAGGAGCTCAACAGGGTGACAACGCACGGACCGTGTCCAAAATTCCTTGTGACATTGAAGATTGAAGGCAAATCACTAGAATTTGAAGTGGATTCCGGTGCCTCGTGTACCCTGATCAGCGAGGAGACGTACCGCAAGGTGTGGCCCCATAACCCTCCTCAGCTCCACGAGGACAACCTGCAGTTGCGCACCTGGACTGGAGAAGGCCTGCAACTTCTCGGTTCAGCGCAAGTGTCCGTTCGCTTCAAGTCCAAAGACTTCTTGCTGCCACTACTCGTCATGAAAGGGGCTGGATGCAACCTTCTTGGCAGAGATTGGTTTCAAGCGCTTCGGATTCGCGTCTGTGGCATAAACCAAATGCAGCCAACTTCAGCAGCCGTCATGACACCGGAGATACAGGAGGTCCTCGCATCGCCACCCGGATGTCTTTAAAGAAGACATCGACGGTTACACGGGCCCTTTGGTTCACCTGGAACTGGAAGACGGAGCAGCACCCAAGTTTTGCAAGGCTCGTTCTGTACCCTTGGCCCTGCAAGGACCAATGGAGGAAGAACTTGATCGTTTGCAACATCAGGGCATCCTGGAACCGACGCAACATGCGGAGTGGGCCACACCAGTGGTGTTCGTACGCAAAGGCGACGGCACATTTCGTGTTTGCGGCGACTACAGGAGCACTGTTAACGCAGCCGCAAAGAAGGCATCGTACCGCTTGCCAACAACGACTGAAGTGTTCGCAAATCTGCGCGGTGGAACTGTCTTCTCGACTCTGGATCTGTACCAGGCATACCAACAGATGAAGGTCGACGACGAAACTGCTGCTGTGCTCACCATCAACACCACCAAGGGACTGTTCCAAGTCAAACGGCTCCCGTTCGGAATTTCTGCAGCACCAGCCGTGTCCCGGCACCATGACAGAACAGCACACGACAAAACAGCACGCGACAAAACAGCACGGTCAAAACAGCACGCGTCAAAACAGCACAGCGTCAGAACAGCACGGCGACAAAACAGCACGCGTCAAAATAGCACGCGACAAAACAGCACAGCGTCAAAACGGCACAGCGACAGAAGAGCACGTGCCAAAACAGCACGGCGTCAAAACAGCACAACGTCAAAACCGGACATTGACAATATAGCTAGGGTTTGGCGTTTTCGGTTTTTATTACTTTAAGATTCGGCGTACTTTTTTCGGTTTTTATTCCATACAGAAGTTTTCGGTGTATTGCGGTGAATATTTGTAGACTTATAAACTTCTCAATTCTTTTCGGTTTATTGACGAAATCCAGTATACTGACGAAAAAGCAATACATAAAAGCGTTTATTTAAAATGTATAGTGAGTAAGCCAAGTACTGATTTTTCTTATTTGTTGCTGTCTGTGGCTGCCGACGCGACCTGTTCTGCAAGACGCACTGCGGCCCTATCGTGAGCAGACATTATCGTCGTGTGCTCGCATTTGTACACAGGACGAACATGAGCTTCACTACCACTTCGGTCGGAGAGGCAAATATCAAAATCCAGAAAGGCAAGCATTGTACTCAGTGCGTTTTTCCCCATTTTCACGACTGCAAGAGGTGGTAAATTTGCGCCGACCACAGAAATGACAATAAAATAATCGTAATTATGCCCTCCTCTAGTAGACAGATGCTAGGGGTGTTAAGAAATGTGCGGCATTTACGGACGCCCTTAATTTTCATTGTTCATTTCACGATTAAACTCTCTTCTTTAAACAAGGAATTTGGCACACAAATACCTATCGGAGGAAAAACCCAGATTTCGTTCTGAAGACCCCTGCGCCCCCGTAGCTTTTGTTGAAAGTTGAACCGACCTCGGAGACAAGCTGAAAACTGCGAAAGGAAGTGGTCATACGGTCAGTAATAAGTCCCCCCCCCCCACCTACCCACCTCTCCAACGCCCTAAAAATACTGACCTTTTTCAGTTAAAATCGAATTTGGAAAAATGAATTCGGCGTACTTTTACCGGTTTTATTCGGTGTGAGCCGGAAACGCTGAACCCTAAATATAGCGTATGGAGTAGGCATGGAAGTAGGCACTGTAAAGAAATGGAGGGTCTAGGCCAATTCATCGAAAGCCAACTCGCCGACGGCCAATTTGTCGAATCCGTTCTTTTGTGAGCGGAGTACGCACCCGGTGGTGCGTATTCTGGCTATTTCTCGAGCAGTTCTGATAATTTTGACGCACAAGTTTGCTGGTGATGTCGTCTACAATAAATCAATCAATCGTACGGCTTGCGATTGATTCAATACTTGAATTAATCGCAGGTAAACAGCGTACGATTAATCTCTAACTTTAAGGAGCTGTCAGAAATATGTCTTCATTCACTTTGCACCTTCCACTATAAATGTAATCGTCCATCAGGCTACAGTTAATTGCTGTAAAGCGAAACGGTTGCCAAATAAGATACACTCATCCCTACTGCACTTGAATTAAGATACGAAACTTGATTGAAACTCATCCTTTCCGACATGTTTGGCCAGCGAAGCTGTTGAACATCATGCATGTTATGTGTATATTTGACCTTTGACCTTTTTTTCTGCTTACTATCAACGACACGGAAAATTCCGACAAACGTACCAACAGCAACTTCTCTGCAAAAGGAGGTTTGCGGGTCCGACAGATCCAGTGGGGGAAGCAATTGCTGCCATCAGTATTTTTTGTTCTTTGTTATGAATTTCAGTTTAGCTAGCTTCATCAAACATTTTATTATGTTGACTGACACTAGTACTCATTGAAACTGACTCTTGTAGCCTCGTGAAAAGCACAAGCGGGATCGTGACGCGATATTTTATATTTTGTGGAGGGGGGTCTCCGGGTTGCGCAGTTTGGTAAGCACTGAAATAGGCAAGAAATTCCTTTATAACCTAGCGACAATAAATTAAAGGGTCAAGGAGGTTCGAAATTATTCGCGCGGAGAGAAGTGAAGAGCGCGCTCGAAGTTGCTACATGCGTGCTGTTTTGTCGTTGTGCTGTTTTGACGCCCTGCTGTTTTGGCACGTGCTCTTCTGTCGCTGTGCCGTTTTGACGCTGTGCTGTTTTGTCGCGTGCTATTTTGACCCGTGCTGTTTTGTCGTCGTGCTGTTTTGACGCTGTGCTGTTTTGACGCGTGCTATTTTGACCGTGCTGTTTTGTCGCGTGCTGTTTTGTCGTGTGCTGTTCTGTCGCGTTCCCCCATCTCCCAACGCATGATGGAGTCCACTGGCTGGCGGGGCTGATTCCGGGGGTAAGTGTTGTGGGGACCGCGGGCTGCTAGGTTTGACGGCTCCTTTGAGATCGCCGCCGCTGTTGAGACAACCCTTTGGTTACTCTATCGGTACCTGTGTTGGTAGTAGCAAATCCCACATAAAATGGCGCCCAACGTGGGGCCACGGCTTCCTTTATCGTGGTCGTGGCTCCTGGCCTCCGTCCCCTTGTCCGGCCTTATTTGCCGACATTCCTTGCCTTTGATCGCCCCGTACCACGAGCGTCCTGATCTCGCCACTTATGGTTGAGCGATTAATGCCGAGTCGGCAACCCGCAGTGCCACTCCTTTGAGCGAGCGCAGTGTGATTCGTACGCGCGTTCCTGTTTTGAATTAGCGTGCGTCAAGCAACATTCGTTGTTGCGGGAGACCCTTTGTTCTCCATGCTTGAGGCGAACCCTTCACCTGTGTGTATTTGGGTTCCTAGCGCGCCACCAACAACTTGTCCTGAAGGGAAAATGTATATAGAAGTTTTGATGACGTTTTTGAGAACCGGGTGGACTTTTATGTCCGGCGGGGAGCGAGGCTTGGCAGAAAAGAGTAGCGAAGGATCAGCAGTGCAATCTGGGAATGTAAATATTCGCGTTTTCTTTGACTCGGAGTAGTCGCGGACACTCATTTAGAGTCGGACGGTACGCCTGCCAATAACGTCGATAAGTAGCTGGTACTGCTACTGACGGGCTCCGGGAGCCGGGCCGCGTAACCGTCGGCGTCGAGAAGCAGTTTGCACACTGTTGACGCGCGCGCTGTATTCACTGCTGGTATTGCAGTGGGCGCGGAGGGTTTTCTTCGGGAAAGATTTGTATCTGCTTGATGCCAACGTACTCCTGCAGCCTGTTGTTGTTTTCCAAGAACGACACTAGTTTTGCGTTCATGGTGGTGGCGCTACGCGGTCTGAGGCGCACTGTGACAGTATCTGGGTGGACGAGTGACTCTAAGACTTTCGGAGGTTATGTTGCTCTGAAACCCGGGCGCCATGTAGCCAGAGCGCCCTTTGGCGATATCTGTCAGACTCGCGTGATCCAGGTGGAAGAGTGACTCTAAGACTCTCAGCAGTTACGTTGCTCTGAAACCTGGCCTTGCCTCAAAAGAAGGGTCCACACCGTTGTGAGCCCTTGATCAAGCCGTATCGAGTGCAAGACATGTTTTTCTAGCCTCGGTAAACTAGCTAGCTCAAATATTTGGCGAAGCTAGCAGGTTTGAGCGTGTGAGCTGCTGCCCCTTTTGTCTTCCTCCGTGGGGAGCAAGATGGCGGCTATTTTGCGCGGGAACTTGCGTCTTCCCCGCTCGCAGACGCGCATGCATGGCGGTTTGTTTCTATCCGCCCCTTCGAAGTCCCCGTATTCCGTTTACCTCGACTTCCGAAGACGGGCCAGCTGCAGACTGTTATCTGTTTTTGGCCACTTATAGTCAACGGACTCTTCCGGTAACTATAAAACCGGGTATTGTAGGCAGCCTCTGTGTTAGCTGCCTGCGCAAACGGATTGAGAACTCGGCGTTTTTCCTAGAAGCTCTCTCCCCGGTGTCCACATTAAGCGAACTCAATTAGTTTGCTTGGTATGTGGACGCGTTTCGAACGGAGGGGCCCCCTTTTTATGGCTTCTCCTTCCGGTGTCGAAGCGGGTCACTCTGGCATGTGTCCTGTGCCACTCGTTCGATCCAAACTGAGCGCATTCCTGTTACCGTTGACAAACTGGCCTTTTTTGGTTTGTTTGTCGTTTGCTCCTGCCCGTTTCTGCCGCCTTTGCGGCCCCGGGCAGGCGAGCGTCGGTTGCGCGCGCCCCCTCGTTTGGAGGCTGCGGCGCCCTTTCTTCCCTTTCGGGAGGTCTACGGCCGGCTCTGGGCGTGTTGGCTGCTGGCGCATTACGACTTCGCAGGTCTGCTCCGAGGTCGTCCACCCCCTTCACCAGCCCACTGCGGCCGAGATGGCGCCGAACCCCCGGGCGGCGTGTCTGGGACTTCCCCAGCTGGTCTCCGCCGGTGGCCGGCGGTCGTTGGTCTTTTTGGTGCTGCCGCCTTCATGACCGCCTCACCGCCCTCCACTGCAGCCAGCTCGTACCGCGACACCTGGGTCCAGCGGCGTCAGCACGGTGCCTGTGATGCTCTGCAGGTGCTGTGGCGGCGACTGTCAAGTGCTTGGAACTTGAACTTTCCGGGTCTTCGGTCCTGCGGGCCAGCTGTTGACGGCGGACACTGTGAAGACGCGCGCTGGGTGTCGCGTGTATTTGTTGGGGGTGCGCAGAGAGATATATTATTTTATGAGAGCAGGTGGGCCTCCTTTATTCTTTATTGAGACCCACCTACCGTTTTAAGGAGGGGGGATGTGGGGATTCCTGTGGTCTCCCTTCCCCGATGGCTGCGATAACGGCCGCGGGTCGGAACGCTCGGCCATCCTTCGCCGTGAGCTCCGACCTGTTCGTGAGGCGGAGGGCCGCCTGGCTTGGGGGGCTCTCCTCTCACTCTCTCCCGGGGGGACCTCTTTCCGTCCCCCCGCTCGGATGCGGATCACTGCTGACAGGCGAGGAGGTTTCGCCTCTGGTTTTCCCGCTTTCGGGAAAGGGACTCGTCCGGGTGACCGCGAAAGAGATAGGACGTGTGTCGGCGACTTCTCCGACGCTTCCCCGGTCTTGGCTCTCGGAACCCCGCGTCTGGCAGGTAAGGACCTTTTCTTACCTTGCCGGCGCGGGGGGCATTTTGGATGGGGACATTGTAGTTCATTTTGAAGAGTGTTTTAATAAATGCTCTTGGACTCTGTCCTTACTCTGGTACGTGTGTCTTCTCTTCCGCTATATTCGAGAGAGTGAGACAAGGTAGACGATCATTGGCACCGACGGAGGTAATTAATCGAACCGACCCGCGGTAATGTAGCCCTAAACGTCGTCTATATTGCCGCGGAGATGTGGGGACCGCGAGCTACTAGGTTTGACGGCTCCTTTGAGATCGCCGCCGCTGTTGAGACAACCCTTTGGTTACTCTATCGGTACCTGTGTTAGTAGCAAAATCCCACAGTGTTTACCCTGACGACATCATTGTCAGTGGGAAGGGCACTCTCGAGCATATGCGGAACGCCTGGACCAGGTTTTATCGAGGCTAAGCAAGGCAGGACTACGCCTCAAGTAAGAGAAGTGCCGATTTGGCATCGAGTCAGTTGAGTTTCCGGGATACAGAATTGACGCTAAAGGAGTGCACACTACCGAGGAGAAGGTGCAAGCTATCCTTCAAGCGCCCGAGCCAACCGATAAGACATCGCTGCAAGCTTTACTTGGGCTTCGCATTCTACGACCGCTTTCAGGAAAACCGCGCGACAGTTGCTGCCGAGTTGTACAAGCTTCTGGAGAAAAATACGCCCTGGAAGTGGGAAAGGAAGCACCAGGACTGCTTTGATGCGCCTAAGGGCTTGATTCAGTCTTCCACTGTACTTGCTCATTACGATGAGACGAAGCCTCTTCTCTTGTCTGTCGACGCGTCACCGTACGGTGTCGGTGCCGTGCTCGCCCAGAAAGATGAACTCGGCAGAGAGGCCCCTATAGCTTTCTGCATCGCGAACATGGGAGCCGCGGAAAAGAATTACTCCCAGCTCGACAAGGAAGGCTTGGCAGTAATTTACGGTGTCAGTCATTTTCACCAGTACATTGCAGGCAGACACGTGACAGTTTTAACAGATCACCAACCTCTGCTTGGGCATCTTGGGAGAAAAAAAGCAAGTGCCCCAAGTCCTGTCACCTAGGATGACACGATGGTGCCTCAAGCTTGCTACTTACAACCACAATTTAGTCTACAGACCGGGAAGACTCCATCAAAACGCTGATGCACTCAGCAGGTTGCCGCTTCCGGCACAAGTCGACGAGCCCTGTCCCCCGGCGGACGTACTTATGTTGGCGTCACCTCCAAGTGTCGAACTATCGCCACGTAAACTCGCTCAAATGACCCGACAGGATCCACTCTTGTCTCGAGTGCTCACAGCTCTTTCGAGTGGAGAACTGCATAAGCTGCCAAAGAAACAGTTTTCACCGTACTGCAGACTCGGCACAGAACTTTCAGTGCAACAAGGTTGCCTCCTGAGAGGCTCCAGAGTGGTCATTCCCTACTTGGATTAAGGGAACCGTTATGAAGAGACTGGGACACCGCTCTTGGCTGGTGAAGTGCGAGAATGGAACGGTTCGTCGACACCTGGTTCACATTAAACCCGGTGCACAGAAAAATCAGCGGCGAACTCATCATCGCGCAATTCCAGCAGGGAGCCGGTGACAAGCCATGTTCCGGCACCATATGTTCTGTAGCCGGACTCCCCAGCATCGTCCGAACCCAGTCGACCTCTAGCGCCCGAGTCCCCAAGTTGTAGCTGGCGCGCAAACGGACCCGTGCGACACGGTACCTGCCGTCCAGCGGGAGAGCGAGTCAGCGCCAGTTCCCACTGGTGCCAAGACCCCAGCGCGAACGGCGTCCCCAGTTCGCTACCGTGACTCAATCTGAGGAGGAAAAAGATGTTGTGTATAATACGAGCAACATGCCACCGCTTTGTGGAACTTCCTTCGGCGCCACTCGGGCAATCACGTAGTGCCGCCGTCCCGCCACCGCGGCATCCGGAGATCGGGTTGCCCGAGCCGCCCGTGAGCGCGCAGACTGGATTGTGGGAATAAAAGCCAGTTCATACTTAGCCACCGAACTGAAGCAAGTCCCTCCAGACACGGGCCGAGACGCCCTAACGTAACAGAACCCATAGAATTATTATGCTGTACGCAGAGATTCAACTGGCGCTCGCGTGCTGACGCAAATTGAAGCAGACAGCAGCCGGTCGAAAATTAACTTACAGTAATGCATTTCTATGGGAAAAAGAAAGTGCATTTTCACCCTGCGCTCGATCATAAGAGCAAATATCTCGAATAATTCATACGTACTTCGTAGCTTGGAACATCTCTCAGTCAGGCAGACGAAATAATTAGTCAGTTACGTCATTTTTCTTTCAAATTTATTGCATTAAAAACGGTGCTAAAACGGCTTCGTACGTGTATTTTTGTGCACTGTTCGTCACTGTTAGAGCGAACACGACGTCGGCGCTTTTTAGCATAAGGGATTATACGTGCCAAACGAACGAAGGACATCTGGAAACCAAGAGAGACGACAAGAACTATGCAGTAACACTGGATCAGTAACTAGCCATGCATATACGATCAAAATAAATTGAAAGCCACGTAATATATTCCGATTTTAAATAAGTAAGTACTGCTTTTACTCTTCGTGCTCTGTGCGAAGATGCTTGTTCTACGTTCGAAACATCACCCGCACGCTCGAAATCTTTGAGAACATGTAAGTGCCCGATAAAAGCATGCCCGGCAGAGAACACAATACAAAGGGACATCTTTCATAGCCCATGTACTTTATTCTTTACGTTTTGAATGTTTTTGTCCGCTCATAAAGATGCACGACGGGGTCATTTTCATATAGTGACCGGACTGGCATATTAGCAATATATAAGCGTCACCGGAATGCTGGCGAACCTTGAACACACTCTATATTCCTTTCGATTGTTATTTTGCTTCGAATCGTCCGCTTGTTTTTACACACTTGCTGCGGAACACATGTTTGGGACTGAAATGTAGCGAAGTTAAACATCGTTCACTGATGAAGAAAAATGCGCTAACTAAAGCAATTACACTTTTACAATGTTAATCAAGATACATACTATTCGGTAAGGCCGAACTAATCAAGGTGTTCTATATTAATTTCTGGCGAAGAGACAAAGTACACGTGCGTTTTCCCATAGGAATGCACAGAAGCATCGCAAATGAAGACTGGTTGCTGTCTGCTTCAATTTGCGTCACAGAAAGTCTCATAGACACTAGCGCCAGTTGAACCGCTAGCGTACATATATAACTCTGTAAGACTTATGAACCTTCCTGCCTTAACTCTGACGAGTGGTGGGCAAACCTCAGAGAAGCCTTTGTCAAGGCACCGTCTCATCAGGAGGGATGCCAGCAGCCAGGCACGCAGCCAGGACTTTGTTTCGGGGGAGGGGGGCCGCCCATGACAAATGCTGTATGAGGGGAGGGGGAGGAGACCCCAGCAAAATGGAAGATTTCGGGGGGGGGGGGGTCCTGGGCCCCATGGCTACGTGCCTGCCAAGCTCACGTTTGTGCCTGCAAGTGTAACTGTTAACGATGTCGCACGTTTAAATCCGGAGGCATCGAGCTATATTCTAAAGACGTCCAAGCGACTTCGTGAACGTTTGGGCGTATTGGAGCGTCTCGAGCCACACCAAGGCGTTAAGAATGGGCGAGGACATCGATGGAGTCAGCCATGCGATTTTACACCGACGATGATTTCGACTGTTCCCGACAAAGCCCCGGCTTGGTGTTCCCCATCCTTCATTATGAGGCGATGGGGGACGCAAACCGTTATCAGACACTACACAGTAATGTACACGTTCACTCGAGTACAAGGAACCCGAAAGCTCGTTCCTCGTTCCTTCTTTGATTTTTTTGGAGCGACGTTCCCGTTACAAGTGTTATATGTGAAAAAGGGAACTCGTTCCCGTCCCAGTTAAAAAAAATAGGACGCATCGTTACGCCTGCGTTACATTTTGTATTTTGCTGATTGCCATATTTAGTTAGATGAGATCAAAGTTTTAGTTTTGTTTCTTTAGTGCACTCCCATCAAAAAGGCAACGCACTGCATTTGAATGCCGTGATGGAAGGGCACCAGGGCCGGTTGCTCACCTTGCGGCCCGCGGCTGCAGCTGCGGCCAGAAGGATTTTTATGTCACGTGACCAGCTCCATGGGGACAAGGAAGTACCTAGCGTCCCTGCCCTAATGGCAGCGAAGTCCGTGCCGCTTCGAGTACAAAAGTCTCAATTTCGCTCGCAGAAACTGACTGCAGAGGCTTTCAACGGAAGTCCAATTAACCGCCCCATCATACTTAGGAGCGGCAGGAAGTTACGACCAGGGAAGGTAAATATTAGCCAAAATAAAGAAAAACTCACGCAAGCGAAAGCTGTGGTTCTGTATTTATATATCTGTGCCAGTGCCGGTCGAACAGCGTCTGCAGCAGTCGAGCGGTTTTAGCGCCGGGACTTGCCGTCGCGGCGTGAAAGTTCCAGGTTCAAATCTCGTCGGAAACTTTTTTTTTTTATTCTGCAGAGTGTGTTTTGTTTTTTAAGTGTGATCGTTTTTGCTAATCATCCACTAGGACTACTGCGCCTTACACGATTTTTACTGTTTGCCCCACTTGTTCGGCTGACAGACAGGGGAAAAAAAAAGGGTTACGGTAAGCCAAGTTAACGCGCTTCTGCAATCGTTTCATAATGTTCATTAAAAGGAAACCAAGGTCAAACCAAGTTAACGCGCAAATACGAACGTTTCACAATGTTCACTAAAGTGACACCAAGATACAGCATCGTTATGACTTTCACACAAACGGGGCCGAAACAAGCATCCTTTCCCAGCAACTACTATTTTTATGTTTTTTTACATATACAACGCTCTTGCTACGACTCTTTTCAACAACGGGAGGCGCCTATTTAGTACTAAAACACACTGCAGTCGTGTCAACTAAAAAAAAAGAAAGATTCTACTGAAATAGACACACACAAAAAAATAGCAGCCGTGGATGCATTGATTGAGCAAAGAGAATCCCACAGGCAAGGAAACAAGTCAAACGTCTGAGAGTCGTAAAGCCGAAATAAAAGATATACTTTTACTTGCATGGAATGTGATAAAAGTTATATTTTTACTCTTTACATCTCGCTGTGGCAATCGTTTTGTAATATTCAACACATTGCGTGTTGAATTTTAGTATGGATAGCAGACGAGTCGCAACCGAATGCAAAAATGAGTCAGGCGTCGACATCGCAAACAATCTCCTCGAGACGCAAACACCTAAAATGACTTTACGGATCAACAAATGGAGATTAATTGGAGCAATTCGGAGGAACGAGAACAGCAACAAATTCTAGAGAAATTCAGCAGCACTGGTGCCTGGCGAACGAAGAGACAGGCATGGGAAGATATTGTCGCCTGACGCTCGCTTTCCGCAGGTGCACGGCAGCCGCAGGAGGCATGGCGGAAGTTGGTAAAGAAAGCCAGAGACATGTATGCGCTCTTCCGAAGGGTCGTGAACAACGAACCTGGTGAGTCAGAACTACCCGCCCAATAATTTTATAAAGCTCATACGGCCTTGTGGCCCCGCATTCTTAGTGAGAATACAGTCAAATGCAAGCTTGAAAACAAAGAGAGTTTCTGGCGCGAGTTGAACCCGGGACTTTCACGCCGCGACGCCAAGTGCCGGCTCTCAACCTCTCGACCACTGAAGAGGAGGCGCGAGCCGCCGGCGCTGGCTGACGGTATATAAATACTCTGCCACCGCTTTTATCTCGCGTGGTTTTTTTTCTTTATTTTTGCCTCACATTTACCACTCCCTGGCCGTAACTTTACCTGCCGCTTCTCCAGTATAAAGGGGCGGTCAGTTCGGACTCCAGTTGAGAGAGTCCCTGCAGACGGTTCTGCGAGCGAGAATGAGGCTCGTGTAGCTTGAAGCTTATTTGGCCGCCATAGTAGGCCCGGGACGCTAGGTGCTTCGTTGTCCCCATGAAAGACGGTCCGCGTGACACAAAAATCCCTCGTGGCCGCAGCCGCGGCTGCGGCAACAAGGTGAGCAAACCGGCCCCGGGGAAGAGAGCAAAGCGAAGCAGGGTTTCAATTGTGTGATATATTCACCTTTTTAAATCTGATCTTTTAACCATATTCATGTTTGTGGTCGGCGAATTCAGACGGAGCCAAATGTACTGTTGCTTCACATTGCACGAGCGTTTTACAACAACCTCCACGCGTTCTAATCTAACTAAAGTCCCTTGTTCGAACTGAACTAACAGTTTAGCTTCTCGATGTGGCTGTCCGCCGAACAATCAAGTGAAAAAAGGGGCAGGATTTTGGAAAGGATTATTCTCTGAAATCCCTAGAGTCCTTCTTCATTGAAGGTTGGATTGAGTTGTTCAGATTTGAAGGTGGAGGATTGGGGAAAAATGTATTAAAAGTTCATGTTTATGTATCTTTAGTGATCAATGTTGGAATACAAGGGTACGTTCGATGACTGGTGACTTGTTCTTTAACCTGCTGCTCTTGGACTCTGTAAATTTTAGTGAAGCTTCTGCTCGGCCTTATATTTCGAGGTGTATTAGAAATACGTTTGCAAGCAAAGAAATTAGCCGACATTTCGGAACATCCCTCTTTCTGCGTCATTTTCAGCCTAGGACTAAAAGTTTTGCTTTTTGTACCGCAGTGTAGGAGCACTGAAAAAAAGAAACATTGTCCGTGCTAACTCCCTACGAGCTGTTACACTAAGCGAGGACCACACAAAATAAACCCTAAGATAATTAACCAAAGAAGTTAGCGAGATTCATGCTTTTCAGCAAAGATATTGTTTTCATACTTTTAAAATGTCCCTCTTAGAAATGAAAAAAAAAACCACTAGGCGAGAAAAAAGGAACGCCGTTGCTCCTTTCACATTCCAGTAAAAATGTGCCAAGTTTCCGTTCCCACTTTCACCGATGCAAAAATGGAACGGCGGTTTTCTTTCGTTCCTCCTAAAAAGAACTGGCGTCCCATGAACGCCGTTTTTGGAACGCCGTTCCGT
Source organism: Ixodes ricinus (assembly GCA_037355805.1). Lineage (NCBI taxonomy): Eukaryota > Metazoa > Arthropoda > Arachnida > Ixodida > Ixodidae > Ixodes > Ixodes ricinus. The sequence continues at coordinate 13,931 of JAZHYW010038342.1, forward strand.
ACAACACTGGCGCCGCTACATGATCAGCTCCATCCGAGAAGCCTACCAACTGTTTTCAGAAAGCCAACGCGAACTCCAAGTGCAGGACTGGCTGAATAACCTTATTCGCTGCGACAAAGGAAGGATTAAGCCGAACCCCGGCCAAACCGTGTGTGAAAATGAGTGTGCTACACAGACATTTTGGTTTTTGCGTATCTGCCCTAAACGGCGTGCGCGAGGAAAAAACTAACAGCTGAGTATAATGCAATGGCTTGCACCTTTGCGCCTTTGCACTGACTCAACGCCCAATTGTTGGCGGGGTGAATCCCGCTAGGAATGCCCTAGCTTTGATCGTCTCTCCTCTCAAGAATTACAATCGGATCCAGATGAGGAAAAGTAGATTCTTCGCTTGGGAGAACGGCAATTTACAGCGAATAAGATTGCGGACTCAAACGTAACCTTTTTGAAAAGAGGTGCAAAAAATGAAAGCCGTTTACAACTCCCGTGAAGCCGAATTAGAGCGCAGCTGCTTGAGGAGGAGGAGGAGGAAGGGTTCTGAGCTGAGCCGTATACCCCTCCTCCTCCTCATCCTGCGCGCACCGCCTCCCACGGGTGCCACCTGGCCCCGGGACCCCCTGAGGTCAAGTGACCTCAGAAGGATCACGTGCCCTTTGGTGGGTCATGTGACCTTTGGGGGTCACGTGACCTCACAGTTACGCCGACGGCAACGGCGACGCCGTTTAAGCCGGAAACGGGCGCCTACAGCTGCGCTCTAAAATGGCCCGCAATATTTTGTACTAACGACTTCATTCGTAGAAGTCAACAGCGGGAAGCTGTTCGCATTGAGAAGAGCACGGTGACCACTAGACATATTGTCATTCATTTTGATTTTGCAGAAAACTGGACGGTGATCCTGCCACTGAAATACAAGAACATCACTGGCACAAGCGTCAAATCTTTGTGTTCATGTGTTGCTTTGACCTCGCGTGTGTGAAGACACCTGTGCAATGACACTCTTCACGTGGTACTCGCTCTCAGGTTCATTGAGGACAGTCGAGAGGACTGAATTCCAGTGTATGCGTCATTAACGCATATATCTAACAGTGCACCAGATAATTTTAGGAATAGGTTTCGGCTCTAAGAGTCCCAACGACCTTGTCTTCTGAAGGTGAAGTTGGTGTTTTCTACTTCAGAACTCAGCATGAGCGCCTGTGATGGAGTAGGGGGCTGCTGAAGCATCAGACGACGGCGCACAACCTCCGTTGGCCTGCGGATGAGGTCATACAGACATCAATGGATTTTGTGCACAAAGTGGGAAGGATGTATAAAAAACGTGACTCTCTTGATTTACAGAACAAACGACGATGTGAGTGATTTCCGCAAAACCAGAGGGCGGAATGGGGATTCGTACCGGCTTAAAAGGGCATCTGCCTCTCAAACATTGGCGACTTAAAAAAATGTGAAGTGCGTTTTGAGCTAACTGTATTATCGGTATTTTATTGCCTACTTTGTGTTTCACAATGTGTAACTTTGTTAACTCTCTAGGCAAATGGCAGACGTTTTGTGTAAGCCTGTGCATGACACACGGGGAGTGTTGTGCTAATGATCGACGTCTATGTATGCGTATTTTATTAATGTGAATCCATTAGTCGTTCAATCAAGTGTTTTTTGTGATGTGATACGAGCGGGTGTTTTTCGTTTTCTGGGCTCAACTTTCTGTTATGTATGTAAGCTTATAAGCAAAATTAATTTATCTAAATAGTTGAAACAGTTCACGTTTATTCAAAAAAATGTTCGTGCGCTCATAAGTAGAAACCATTACTTTCATTATCGCAGAATATAGGTACTGAGTTGCTTCGAGAGTGAATAATTGGTGTTCACTTTTAAATTACACTTTTTATGTCACGCTGTGCGTCAGTGATTTCTAAGAAGAACGTTCACCGGCCAGGGCATGACACATGTCCCTGTCGCCTGTCGTGTCCGGCTCGCTTCGGCGACACCCTTGTGGAAATGACCCCGCTTGCAGCTTGGCTGAGCTTCAGCTCCGTCATAGCTGCTCCCTTTTTAGTGACTCCAGGAACGCCCAGAGATTAGGTGAAGCACAACTTACGTTGCTCTGCAAAAAATGATATGGAGGGCTTTATAAATAAACACGAGATACAAACTGTCCAATAAAACGTGTTGGGCTAGTTGCTGCATGTTTGTCTAAAGGGGATGAGGACGATTCGTCACATGCGCACTCGTCACAGGACGATTGGTCACAGGACGATTCGTCACATAGGAACATTCGTCACAGGATGACTCGTCACGCGGGCAACTGGTCTCATCGAGTGCGCAGGGGACGATAGTAAAATGTAAATTTCCACAAATGCCCACATTCCGTGATGAGGAGTTTCACGACTTCCCACTGTGACATAAACCAATGGTTAGAAAAGCAAATCTTACAATACTCAACATAGGAAAGTTTTTGGCACTCAACCGCTTTTCTTTTCATGATATGATGAGTCTTCAGCAGGTTCATCTCACTTGGGCCCCCCATGCCTTTGCTGGCTTGAACAAGCAATTATCCGACTGGCAGCCAAATCAGTTGTTACTTCTGCCTTGCATATACCTCTTCTGTGACAAATCCAATAACAAGTATCATTATTTTTTCTGCTGCATGTGTACGAGAACCCCTCGTGAAACAGCAGAGCTCCACCTCTCTCTATTGCGATCACCTCCATCCTTTCGAATGCAGTCCGAGTTAAAAAGATAGTCGCTCTTTAATGGCCTCCGCATTCACCGTTGGGGACGGAACCAGAAGCTAAAACGTTTGCTACAAATTCTTCGCTCTTGAGAAGCGAAAGACATGCTAAGGTAAGAGGTGACCCACTTTGTCCGGCCGAACCAACATTCATTGTTCGGGACCGAACCAGACGCTAAAACGTTTGTTACAAATTCTTCGTCATTGAGAAGCGAAAGACATGCTAAGTTAAGATGATAATGCAATTATTGCAAAGGTGCAAGCGAGCTGGAAAAGAATGACGATAATAATCCCCTTCTCCAGGGGTTATTACCATCTAAGATAAGAGGTGACCCACTTTGTAAACCGAACCAAATAGAACAATATATTTTCTTGGGGACGAACTATTGTGGGACCAGTTGCCCGCGTGACGAGTCATCCTATGACGAATGTTCCTCTGTGACCAATCGTCCTGTGACCAATCGTCCTGTGACGAGTGCGCATGTGACGAATGGACCGTATCCCGATCCCGTCTAAATGACGGTTTCGCGGATATTATCACAGTCCGTCACTCCCGACGGACTGTGATGCCATTCGGACTTTGTACAGCGCCAGCCACCTTCCAGCGTGTCATGGACACCGTGCTGGCAGGTCTGAAATGGCAGAGCTGCCTCGTCTACCTCGACGATGTCGTGGTATTTTCACGAGATTTCGACGAGCACCTGAAACGACTTCGAGCCGTGCTTCAAGCCATCAAGACCGCCGGCCTGTCACTCAAGCCAACAAAGTGTCGATTTGCCTATAGTGAACTTAAGTTCCTTGGCCACGTCGTGAACAACAAAGGTGTTCTCCCTGACCCCGAGAAGACCCGTGCCGTAGCTGCATTTACGCCGCCGTCTGACAAGAAGGCCGTGAGAAGATTCCTCGGACTCTGTGCCTACTACAGACGATTTGTTCGGGACTTCGCCAAGCTGTCCGCACCGCTGACGCACCTCACGAAGGACGCCGTAAAGTTCGAATGGACAGAAGAACACCAGCGGTCATTCGATGAGCTGAAACGAAGACTCCAGACGCCCCCGATTCTTGGCCATTTCGACCAGTTCGCTGATACAGAGATCCACACGGACGCCAGTAACACCGGACTTGGCGCGGTGCTAGTGCAAAGGCAGGACGGGGCAGAGCGAGTCATCGCATACGCGAGTCGGACGCTATCTAAGGCGGAGAAGAACTACTCTACAACTGAAAAGGAGTGCCTTGCTGTCGTCTGGGCAATAACAAAGTTTCGCCCATATTTGTATGGAAGTCCTTTTCGCGTGGTCACGGACCACCACTCGCTCTGCTGGCTCGCGAATCTGAAAGACCCCTCCGGACGCCTCGCCCGGTGGAGCCTACGACTGCAGGAGTTCGACATGACCGTTGTGTACAAGTCCGGCCGGAAGCACAATGACGCCGACTGCCTGTCAAGAGCTCCTGTCGAGGCCGGTCCTGCCTGTATCGAAGACGACGACGATGAGTGTTTCCTCGGCGCTTTGAACGTCAGCGACATGGCAGCGCTCCAACGAGACGACCCCGAACTGCGACCGCTCATCGAGCACTTAGAGGGACAAGCGAGTACGGTTCCCCGTGCTTTCTTAAGAATCCTGCATACCTTCTCCATGCGGCAAGGGGTGCTGTACAAGGAGAACTTCGTCAACAACAACACAGCATGGCTGTTGGTTATTCCTGCCAGCATTCGAGAAGAAATCTTCCAAGGATGCCATGACGACCCAACGGCTGGACACCTTGGCTACAGCAGGACGCTCGCCAGGATTCGAGAAAAGTACTACTGGCCGAGGCTACCGAAGACCGTTCACCTGTACATTCGATCATGCCACGAGTGTCAGCGACGCAAAAAACCGCCGACGAAGCCGTCAGGACTTCTGCATCCGATTGCTCCCCCGTCCAGGCCGTTCCAGCAGATCGGAATGGATTTACTTGGCCCTTTCCCGCTGTCAACGTTGGGAAACCGCTGGATAATCGTCGCCACGGATTATCTCACACGGTACGCCGAGACGAAAGCCCTTCCATCGGGTACGGCTGTGGAAGTCGCCAAGTTTTTCATCGAGTCCATTGTCCTCCGGCACGGTGCCCCAGAAGTCCTCATTACAGACCGTGGATCATCGTTCATGGCCCAGCTGACGCAAGAGATCCTTCGCCTCAGCGGCACCGGCCACCGTCGAACCACTGCGTACCATCCGCAGACAAATGGACTAACCGAACGGTTAAACAAAACTATCGCCGACATGGTCTCCATGTATGTCGACGTAGAGCACAAGACTTGGGACGAGGTGTTACCCTACGTCACGTTTGCTTACAACACGGCGGTGCAAGAGACGACAGGAGTGACCCCGTTTCAGCTGGTGCATGGCAGAAAAGTGACGACCATGCTCGACGCAATGCTACCCCACGAACCAGCTGACGATGGGATCCCCGACGCCCAGGTGGTTGCTCAACGAGCCGAAGAGGTTCGCCAGCTTGCCCGACTCCGAATTCAAGATCAACAACGTGTCGACGCTACCCGGTACAACCTTCGTCGTCGGGACGTCCACTTCCAGCCCGGAGATAGGGTGTGGGTGTGGACACCGATCCGCCGCCGTGGTCTCAGCGAAAAACTCTTGAAGCGCTACTTCGGACCCTACAGAGTGCTTCGTCGACTCGGGGATCTGAACTACGAGGTGATGCCCGACGGAACACGGACTTCATCACGCCGCCCTCCACGACCAGAAGTCGTCCACGTCGTGCGCATGAAGCCGTACTACGCTCGATAGGACTGTGGACCTTATGTGTTCCAAATGACTCTTTAGCTTACCGTTCGTTTTGTTTGCTTTGTTTTCTTTTGTTTTGTGCTGCATCGGGGCGATGCACTTTTTTAAGGGGGAGTAATGCCGCGCGCGCAGCTTGCCAAGTAGGCAGCGCGCGCGTGGCCTAACGGTTATAGCGCCTGCCTCCCACGCGAAAAGCCAGGGTTCGATTCCTGGCCGCGGGGATGCCTTTTTGTAGACATCTAATGTAATGTTCTGGTAAATTCGAGAACCGTGTTGCTTGTTCGAGGTCAGAAAGTTCTACACGCCGAACCTTCTGGGCCGATTATTCCAGAAGCCCACGCATGTACATAAGGGGCTCCGCGTGGCAAGCCGCAGTCAGTTTCGCGCCCAGCGTTCGACTCTGCTCTTTCGCCGACTTCGACGCCCGCGACGCTCTACTGTTATCTTTTGTTTCCTTCGTTTATTTTTGGGCACAAGTTCGCCCGATTAAACGTTTAGTTTACTTCAGTTATTCACCGCCTCATCACTTGTCATTCGTGACAATACTTAGGCCTTTGAGATTGTGTGAAGGTGTTGTGCGTTGGGTCCGACCTTGGGGGTGCGAAAAAGTGCTCTTTGGTTGCAGTTGCTGTGTATGAATTGAGTTCGGAGGTTTGAATTGTTATCAGACTAGGCGAAGCGACCCAAAAGCTTTTGATGCGGCTTTTTTTTTCTTTTGTAGTGTAGGGGTTTTTTGTTTTCCAATGCTGTGTACGAATAAAGTGCAATGGCTTGGAAGGAAAGGAAAGGGAGAAGAAAAAAAAGGGGGGAAAAGACAAGACGAGATGTATTTTGGCTAAAAGTTCAATTGATGTGTGCAGTTCCGGAAGACGTGTGGGAGAGATGCTATATAAACGACTGTTCAAATAAACTTTAGTTGCTGCGTTTGAGACGTTTGTATGTTATCCCCCATTTCGTCCGTCGTCTCCGGTTTTCAAAAATGTGTTCTCAATTGCGCCAACATTGAGGACAATAGGAATAAAGAATGCAGCTGTGTGGACCGTAAATATTTGTATGTATAACCCATGCAAACCTGCGTTACTAGAATTAGTTAAACTACTTTTATTGAAGTTTATGTTTAAAGAAAAATAAAATTACAAACTCGGCTTCTTGTAAGACACTTTTATAAGCGCGAGCTTCCTTCCCTGGCAAACAGAGTTGTAAACGCGCAGGCACATGCAACCAAGAAGCACTGCAGAAGCCAGCAAGCTCTAGCTGAAGGCGAACTTCAAGTCCCAGCTTAATTAAGGGTGATCGAAGCATATATAAGGGCGCTTTCTGTGAAGTTTTAACATGTTTTAATATATATTTTTGAGCTGAAACTATTTCACAGAGTATATAACGCTCAGCTCACTTCAACAAAAATAGGGTTCTACTAATGTTAGTATTTTTCTTATTGCGACAAAAATATTTATATGGAAAAGTCCAAATTATCGCTTTTTGTACGGCAATAAAAAATAGATCATCCTCAATTTTTCTTCAAATTTGCTGAATGACCCTTCGAAAACCGATAATTTAACCCCTGCCCACAATGACGCATAGAATAGTGAAGTAGACTTTTAAATAATGTAGTCCCTATCTCGGCAGCGTGTTCGGGGTGTAGGAACAAATGGTCCCGGAACTAATGGTCCCGGAACTAATGGTCCCGGAACAAATGGTCCCGGAACAAATGGTCCGGGAACTAACGGTCCCAAGTCTAGGATAGGAAAAAATGGTCCCGTAAGAAGATTGTTTTGAAACTAAGATATACCATGCAATATACTTCATCCGTTATGCAATCAGTGATTTCGTGGTGGAATGAAGGATCTCGTCTATATTTTGAGGCCGGTTACTTCGATGAAACTGGTCGGGTATTGAACTTAATTTTATTCAAAATCGTCAGAATATTTTCGAAATGAATACTGTCCAACAGTTATCTCCTAACTGTTAATTTAGTGACCTTATTCGATATTATAGGAGTTATTACTATTTTCATATAAGGGGCTTTAGAATATTTATATCAGTCGGCTCAACTGAAACGAAAAATGAGTACCCCTAGTCATACTCTTGAAGCGGGTCCATATCACATGAGCGAATGACGCTTTAGCGAACAGCGAGATTTGAGCGAATCGACGTTTTGGCGAATAGCGGGGGCGCGTGTTAACCCCCCCCCCTCCCCGCGCTGCGCTTACGCCGCTTAGCGGCGACAGTCTGCGGCGCCGCTCATTGCAAAAATGTGAACCCACTTGGCCCGCCCGTAAACGCCACTTCCCGGCGGCCGACTATTCGCTAAAGTGTCATTCTGTGAAACGTGGGCGTTTGCTAAAACGTCATTCGATGAAGTGAGTGCCTCCCCTGTTGAAGCCATGAAACTCGAATTACTTTCATCTCGTCATGACGCGTGATGCTAGCACACATAACGAGCGGAGCTCGATGCCTTTATAGGTGCATTAGGTTTGCATAGCGCAAAACATTTCTGAGCTTCTCGGGAAAATATAAAAACCGGTTCGAGTTCATGCAACCGGCAGCCTCGAAATACGGAGCTTTTCTTATAAATTGGAAACCATAAAATGTTTACCGGCGAGTGTTATTGGATTTTATCGGATTTACCCGAAAACGCAAGAGCCACATTGGCGATATTTATCTGGGACCATTTTTTCCTAGTTTGTACTTGGGACCATTAGTTCCGGGGCCATTTGTTCCGGGACCATTTATTCCGGGACCATTTATTCCGAGACCATTTGTTCCGGGACCATTTGTTCCAGGACGATTTGTTCCGTTTCCCGCGTGTTCGTGGTGGGTACGCAGACGACACAAGTGACGGTATGACTGAAACAACTATACGACAGTCTTCTAAGCGTCATTGTGAGCAGGGTTTGCGGCCCGCTTTTTGCACACAATTTTAAAGGAGGCGTGTAACGATATTCGTCTGGAATATTTTTCACTTTATACGAGCTTACTGGCACTATTGGGACCCAAGTACACTTGGACGCAACGCCACTGACCAAGAAACTCATTCGTTCAGGTGTCATTTCAAGGACGAAAGCGGGCGTTTCCTCTCAGTCTTTCGTTTGCAAAACTCGATGACGTAACTGGGGGATCGCTGTATCCCCAGTGACGATATTTTGAGTGTGGCTCATAGATTGGACCCTAGCATTGCGTGAGCACTCGGTTTGGGCTCGTGATAATGAATAACTCGACAAGCATTCGGGTATTGGCCCATGTTCAATTGCTGCAATGACAACAATAGCCGAACCATAACAATTCCTGAAACTCAGCGCGTGTCATCTGCTTTGCCTACCCCAACGCGGGGCTATGATTAACATTGGCGGCATATAATCGGCTCCAGATCACGTGGCCGCATGTTCTGGCTGCGATTTGGGGGGGTGAACGCTACTCGTTATACTTTATTTTTCTCCTACTTCTATTGCGTGTGGCGAAAAATGAACGCATGTATAAAAGGTTAGTAACATCAGGGATTTGTTCTAAGCGGTATCTGCGCAAAGTACAAAAATTGTAGCCTCGCCTTTCTAAATACGGCTTGAAAACGTGAAATTTACCAATTAATATGTACAAAATCTTTACATTTTCGAAAATTATCTTAATTGGACTGGCTTTCAATTTTAATTGTCGTCAATAATGCACTGGCCACATTACCCATAAAACAAATCATTAAAAGGTAATTAATTTTTTTAGTTAATTAGTCAAATTACCATAACTCTTATCCTTTCATATAATGTCCGCCGAGCTTGATAAATACTTGGTGAAGATGACACTCGATCAACTCCCTTCCTTAAAAAAAAAGCTTGCAATCAAAATAAAAGAACCCGTATTGGCGACAAGATGTTTTGGTTGCGGCACCCTCGCGGGCGCACTCCTGTGGCGCAGCTGGTAGGATGCGAGCTGACGAAGCGCTACTTCAAAGCACGGAGTGGCTATGTTGGTTCGCATCTATGCCGACTGAAAACGGTATATTTATTCAAGAACCGCGTATTACGTTCTTGTGGGTGATCTTTCGAATGAATACCAGCGCCTCGAAGTTGCTATTTATATTAGAAAAACTTTAAAAACATTTAAAAACAAGCCTGGAGCTTCACATTACAGCTTGCGCGGCGTGCGTCAGGGCTGTTCACAGTCTCTCTGATAGTTTCTTTTTTCCGGATCTGGGGAGGTTGATGTCAAAAAAGGCTTTGAATTCACAAGAGTAAATGATGTGCTGTCTTCTTAGGTGTGCACGCGCGCATAATTGTGTTTCAAAGCGCCGCACACTCGTTTTAGCTACATTGAGCTTGCCGATACAGAGGCTTCTATCCAAGTGTGACTCGAAAGCTGCTGACGAGGAAATGCTTGTCAGCAACTGACGCTTAGCTCCTTCCGCATCGAATACGTGGCAGACAATTTTGTCACATCGCAACTTCTTCACGAAAGAAAAGCAGAATTTTTCATAAATTCTTAAATTGTCGTGCATGGCTCGGCAAATTCAGACGATTGATTAATTTGTTTTATCATATTTTTACTGAGAATTGTCTACAAATTTCAAATCGTTCGCTCGAGAAGCTCATTCCGCATTATGCGCATTTGCGTCCGCAAAAATTAAGCATACAAACAGTAGATGTTCAAAGCAATACTAGCTCAAACCTAGATTTTTGGGACGCTGAAGTGTCACCAACTTACTAGATTTAGGACTTCGATCGCGAGGGTCTGTCGCACATTTCGCGTCGATTGGGTGAATAAGCAAGGATTTAATTGAAACGACTCTGGAAGCTAGCCACCGCTTCTTCCCGTCAGTTATTTTGAGGAAATGTTCTTTCACTGGTTTACAAATTAAAAAAAAAGGAATGTACTCGGAACTAATAAGAGACCAGCACTCACAGAACTCACTGGAACCAACAGGATACACGGAGTCGCTTTCACTGAAGTGTTTACTACACACACGAGGTTCTCCAACTTCGCTTGACTATTTTCAATTTGAGGAGACACTCCTTTCTTTGTTCTATTTTGTCCGAATCATATAAAAAATACACCCTATTCGAGGTGGTTGATGTTATAGCGAGATAAAGCGCTGGGCATTCTATTTTATTTATGCAGCCTTTTGTACTAGGGTAGAGAAGCGGTCGGACCGCCATCCGAGCGCTTCGACACCTCAGCGCCAAAAATGTTAGTTGGCATAAATGCGTGTGCCACGTGCGATTAGTGCTTCACCAAATAAATATCACTTTACCAAATAAACACAACGCGTGAAACGCTTTGCCGCGCGTTACCCACACAGCGCATTAAGCTAGCTAACGAGCCAAGGAATCCAAGATCTGCGCAGTCTGTCCCTGTGTGCCCTACCCATGACGTCACAAACGATGATGATGATAGCTAGAGAAGCACCCCTTGTACTTCGCACACGCCCCCAATACATAAAACATACGCACGGACAGTACAAAAATGTCAGGGTCACCTAGTCAATATTTCTTGGCACTTCTTGAAACAACAATATATATATATATATATATATATATATATATATATATATATATATATATATATATTGTTGTTTCAAGTGCCAAGAAATATTGACAGGTGTCCCTGACATTTATTGTACTGTCCGTGCGTATATTTATATTCTGTATGCGAATATATATATATATATATATATATATATATATATATATATATATATATATACGCATACAGAATTGTTATTTTATACGAACTACTTACGTGGCTAAAGGTCAATGAAATTTTTTTTACGGCAGTCACATGTCACGGCTTGATAAAATAAAAGAGCGAGTATCAGAAGGTAGGACTCCAGGAAAAAGTCGAAACAGCAACTTGACTGAACATGCAGCGTGCTTTGGCATATGTAGCGGCTTGTAGCCTTCTTGCTATGTATATACCTTCCCCGGCAGAAACTTCCGACGATACCAGCGGACTAGCAGACAAGCTCTTTCCAGGTATAGTCCATATAAAGCTAACATTCGATGGGTTTCTGAGGTATTAACTTTGTAACCAACCATATATATTTCAACCAAGAGAAAACTTGCTATGTTAGATGCCAGTGATTAATTTTATTTGATAATTCACAATGGTAAAATTTTATTTGCGAAATGATGATGAAGATTGCTATATATTCAAAGAGCCGCAACACGAAAATATTTGTTGAACATTTTACATTAGGTGCATGTAGCATGTCTTACTTTTTTATTTCAAAATACTGTTGGTCCTTTCTTGAGGGCCATTACAGGGAGAACATCAATCATTATACCAGCCTAAAAAAACGCCAACATAAAGCGCATAAAAGGTTCAGCAGATCGATCGTTCTTTAGAAAAAGCTACGGCAACGAGGTGGACCGTAGCATTCTAAACATATGAAATATAAAATTATCTTAAATAATCAGTACAAAATTTAGCTTCATAACCGACCGTCTTGAGCCATTATTGGTTAAGCAGCTGTACGATGCAATGCGGGATGGAGGAGTTTCCGATTTCACAATATCGCTGGACAATAAGTTTCGAGCCTCAATCTTTCAAACAACAAAAGACTGCTTAAAGGTATATATTCGGCTACTGTAAGTTTCGCAATATTTTTCGAGATTGATTTCGTCAACTCGATCTTTTTGAGCTTGAAGAGAGAACGTATATATTCGGACCTAGATTTAGTTTGCCATTAATGATTAGATAAAGAATTGTCAGACGTGCGAATTTCTCGCCTTCTGCGCAAAGGCTCCATATTGCTAGCTCGGAACATTTCCGTTGGGGGTTTTGACACAGTGTGCCTGTAGCTAGAATGAATAAAACGTGCAGATTGGCATTGGAACTTCTCGAGCCTATTAAAATCTTTTTTTGTGTTAGGGTCCCAGACGACACTTTGCCGTATTCTAAGATGGTTCTAATGTGAATTTCTGCGTGATTCTGTCTTAATCTCTTTTCGTTGCGTGTTTTAATTTATGTCTGAGAAAACAAAATGCTTTTGATATGCCGATGCGCAGATGGTGATCGATATGTTTGTTCCAGGTTAAGTCTTTAGAAAAATGATACTGAGTGCACTTAAAGTACTTCTACATTTTCTCACTTTGTATCTTCAATGCATTATTTAAATGTTCTTGCGAGTGAAATATTGACGTTCTGCGGGAACGATTTAGTTAAAATATTTTTCCACTTCAGTAATGCCTATGATGGTTGTTCGTTGCTTAAGCCGTTTTAACGTAGTAGCCATACTGAATACACGCACCAGAGACCTTAAAGGGGCACTGACACCATAGCAGGGCCTTATTTTTGTTGACATCTGAAATAATGCAAGTTGCAGTCATAGACACGTAAAAAAATATTACAAAGTGAAAAGCAAAAATTTACCCACGCGGAGCGAGCGCCATTTTATGTTTGGCACTCTTTCTTTTTCCCTCTTAACCTCCTTGCTTTTTTTGTGACGTAATCGATTATATTATTTTAGAAGCTGTATGCGATATTTCTATAATATTTTTTAACGAGATTCGTAAAATATATTTTTTTTAACGCCAATTCTGAGACGCACTGGCCCGCCTTTTTAAAATACCGAAAATCAAAAATCCGGTGTTATGTCTCCTCCTGTCTTTTCATCCTTCCTCGGAAAACTTATGGCGGCGCTCGACGCATGTAGCAGGGTGATCAATGAAGTCGGGGAATCGGACGAAGTGGTCTTCTTTAGGTGCCAAACGACCTCTCAGACTTCGGGAAAAGGAATCGTCAAACTCGTCAAAACAACAGGGTTTGGTGTCTATGTATCGTAGTTTTGGTTGTGACTTCCGCCGGGGCAGCCTTTTCACGCAGAACCGGCAGAGGACGTGAAAAGCGCCTCGAGTCGCTCGTTGGCGCCCCGTGACGTTGCCTCGCTCTCGCCTTTTCCTTCACAGCTCTCCTCCCGCTTTACGCGGCGCGCTTCCCTTTCCACTGTTTTTTCCGCAGACGCCGAGACCCCGTCAGCTTTCCCCGCCCCAGGTTCTAATGCATACGCATTAAAAACGCAGGAATTCGCGCTAGGAAAAATTAATATCCCGGATGGAGTCAAACGAATTAAGCCGACTTCGACGAAATCACTAATCTCACTTTCGAATGATATGACACTGGTTACAACGCCTGTTTTGTGTACTCCCTCTCACTTCGTCTTCGTGTTTTTTTCGCGGCGTTAATTTTTACTAAGTATGAGGCCAGATGGTGCATTTAACTCGTAAAAATACTGAATAAAAGGCTGCAACTTTACCTTAGGTTAAAAGTTACAAATAAAAATGATAGCTTAGCTACGAACCGACGGAAAATTTGAGCCTGCGCGCGTGCCAAGCCGTAAAAAAATAGCTTTTTGGCGGGCTTTTAGGACATAAATTGGCAACAAAAACAAGAAGGGTAGGGGAAGAAGAACCCTTTTACGTTACTCTTGTTTTCTTCAAGTTTATCTAATAAATTGCCTTAATGACCCATAACAAGACATGGCACCTTTCCAGTCGAGTTCAGTTGATTTAAGTTTAATATTCCTGTGAGGCACATCAATGAAGATCAATGGCGTAAGCATGTAGTACAAAAAGAGATGAGCAATGAAGGTTTCCGAATAAAACATGGTGCAAACAAGCACATATTTTGCCTACGTCCACCCAGAAAACTCTAGAAATCCTCGCTTCCGCTTCTGACATCACTCACTCTGTTTTTATGTGTGTTCCTGTGAACGTATCGAAAGTTTGCAATATTTCAACTTTTCTGGCTGCTCGAATTGAGATATAGATGCCCGCATTGAAAGTAGGCCCAATATTGGGGAACAGCCAATCAGGAGCGCGCGCTTCCTTCCCGCAGGTGATCACGTGCTCTTCGTGTGATTGACGTACGTACGCTGTTTCCGAACGTTGTTCGTCCCAGGTGCGGTAATGCTTTAAATATTCTTATAACATCAAGTGCGGGTCCAAAGTAGCTGTATATACAAATGAAACGTACAGATGGCCAAACGGGTGAGCTTACAAAATACAGAAAGCTCAAGGTTTCTTGTCTATAAGGGGTGTATTCACTGATCGCCATATTTACAGGGCGATGTTTAGAGCGCATGCTCAGAACAAGGTTACATTAATAGCCAACTAAGGCCGACAATATTGATGGTGTTGAATGCACGTTGCCGAAGAGTTGCGGAAGTTCGGCGGCAGCACCCGCTCAGCAGCCACGCTCACAGCTATGGTCGCCAGCGAATACCGCCTATACTCTCTTCACCCAGACTGCTGCCAATGCCACGAGCCCGAGAGCTTGGAGGTCGCCAGAAAGGATTCTTTTACAGAACGAGCACTCGTTAGAAAGGCACGTCCACAGTATAGAGAATGCTATGGCACGTCTCAAAGCCAAAGTTCGGGCAAGCTTGCGCTTAGCTTTGGCAGCAGTGTCTGCTGAAGTGTGAGGCCAGCTCAATTTTCAGTGTTCCTGCGTATGGCGCGATTTGCTAGCTTTCTGAAGCGACGGACATGCATGCGGG
>JAZHYW010038344.1:0-20507 GCA_037355805.1 Ixodes ricinus
ATATATATATATATATATATATATATATATATATATATATATATATATATATTTAGCAAACTTTCATCATATCACTGATTCTTTAATAATTTTATTGTACTTTGTATTATGACGGTGCGAAGCGCGTGTCAGGCCGGCCAGGGAAATAAGGGGTGCCTTCTAAAAGTGTATGTTTAATATACCATATGGGAGACAAACATAGGCTTTAAACATACTTTGCAGAAGTCTTTCATAAATTTACGCTTCTTCCAGTGTATAATTCTTTTTAGCGCGGGTAGAGCATAGCCCAAACTGTGCTGGGGTGATATCGTTGTATTACTCTTTTTAGAAATTCGTACTTATGTTACTTCTTATTATTCTCGATTTCATGTTGTTGTTGTAGTTAGTATTGTTCGGACTACAAGCGAAACGTAAGCAACGAGTCACTATTTGTTACAGATGCATCGCGGCCGTGTTTGCGCAAAGACTGCACCTTGACTGATTAATCTACAGAAGTGTTTTAATATGAATGCAGTAGGTGGTTGTGGCGATTTAGGAATAGTACTATTAATATATGATCATTTATCGTCTACCGCCTGTGGCAGCTGCTTTCGCACGTCACCAGCGAGACCATTGGGAGCAAAGAATCCCACTAGAAACTCGTTATGTAAATACACTCACTTCAGACGCCTAAAATTCCAACAATTGGATCGGAAAATTCCGGGAATAGCGATTGAACACGACGACAAATCCTATTATAGTCCGAAATACAATATTGTAGGCACTGCAAAAAATATAACAATTTAGGCGACTGTAGTCGGCAAAAAAGTATCTCAAGTAATTTATTTTTTAGCAAAACGTCTATGTGCGCGCTCTGCCTGAAACGGTAAACCATTCAGCCGACGCGACGGATCAGTGCATTAACCTCGTTGTATGCATGTTACAAAAACGGACAGCGAGATGACGCACACTACCAAAGGTGCAATAATAATGTCTGGAATAAATTTGTCTTGCGAAAATATCTAGGGTGTCACCTGTCTCAATCAACAATTCGAAATATAAAAGAAAGTGAAAAGACGTCGCTCCACTGCAATATTCTATTTTAAATATTTTTCAGCCGCCGAGAAGGAGGAGTAACGAAAACATGTATTCATTTGTGTTTTCTCATTCCGATGCCCCAGTAACCGAGGGGTAATCTCTGTCACTTTAAAGTGAAATAGGGTTGTACTCATTTGGAAGCGTTGCTTTCGGTTACAATAACGGTAATTAGGCTTAGATTAACAGGACAAGAGCTAGGCGGAGAACTTACTTATCTGTAGCGCGGCCCTGCTAGCCGACCCTCGTGGCATCTTCTTGAATCATGAATTTACACCGTGCGCCAGTAGCAGGCTCTAATTTGCAAAGTATTATGCGACATTTCAGGAATAGTGAATTTTCGAAATGTGTTAGCAATGACGCAAAATAGCTTCGTCCTGCTTATAAAGCGTAATACAACAATGTGGTTCTGCATGCATGCTCAAGATTTTCCCATAAAAGTCTAGCGTTCTGTTTCTGCCTCGGAAACATTTGTCTGTGCATGTTGATCCATGGTTACGTCTGTGCGACGTCCCGGGCAGTTGAACAAGTCAAACAACCGTATTTATCAGACGTGAATAGCGCCTGTTTATCTGCTGATTCTAATCGCGTCTTCACGCATTTACCCAGACAACGCAAAGGCATTCATGGGATATCCTTAGGATGTCCAAGTAAGGATGTTTGGACATCCTTAGGCAGTCTCGACTCTTCAAGCAGTACAACTAGGTTTCCTTTTTCCAGCCAGCGTACATTCTGAAAATTTTCTCTCGATAAAGCCTCAGGACGTTTTTTCCCACATTCTCAGAACGTGAGCCAACAATTCTTTGTGTATAACTCGGAACCAATGTATGATAATGTAACAAGAAATAATGACAGGATTAATTTAAATGGAGCTCTAGCAAGCACTAAAAGCAGAACCCCTGTACTTGTAGAACTACAAATATAGCAGTGTGCGCTTTTAGTGCAGGCAAAAGCCACGTTTAACTTAATCCTATTACTAATTCGTGTTACTTTGCTCATACAATTGATCATTTATAGTAGCGCCTGAAATTTATCAAGTGCTGCCATAAAGCATCAACAGGTTACTGTGTAGAGATTTCTTGTTGAGGGATGTAAGAAAACCACTTTGGATTAAAAGTAATCATGGAATACCATGTGTTATCAGCTGTTAACATGACCAAGAAAAACAAAAAAGCTTTTCAAATATAAAGTTTTTTTAGAAGATACATTTCATGAAATGTAACACATATCTGACGAAGTAAACAAAACAAACTAAAAATGTAAAGATACCCTAAATGTAGCAGTGACTTTACTTGCTGAACATAAACTTCTAGTGAAATATTTAAAAAAACAGAGCACACGCACCGTGGTGGGAATCAATCACGTGCAGTCTCAATCAAAAGAAACGCCGATGACGGAGCGACAGGCTCCCGCCCTCGTTGCACTACTCAACGGACTTCGGCGAAAGCTCCCGCCCAGCCTGTGGTGTTCTTTTCATCAGTGACGGAACATTGTGTCCGGCACTTTGTAGTATATGAGACTCGTGCCAGATTGCTTCAGTATTCCACCACATTCGGCTCTAATCGCCGAGTTGGCAATGTGGTATTTTTGTTTTGATCTCCCGCCATGAAATGCGACAAAAAAGAAAACGTGAGGCTTAAGGTTTATCAAAGAGTGACACGAAGATTCAAACAGTAGTTTGTGACTTATCAGATATTACTTTCTTGCAACTCATTAGAGCATATTTGAAATGCATGTGCTTTTTCGTTACCTAGAAAGTGGAGTGATTAGCTTCTTATGTGCATAGAAGACTGTAATGACTCAAACAATTCGGTGCCAATTTAATTCACCGAAAGTGTGGGCCACTTGGCACCGTCTCTACTCTCTGAGTGCACCACAAGTGGTGCGAGAGCTTCCGCTGACGATCATCAGACGGTACAAGAGCAAAAGACCGCCCAGAAACTTCAACGCTGAGAAAAAAAAGAAATGACAGGCGATGTTAAGCACAACAAAGCAAAACATTTAGAAGAGGTGACGTCTCGATCACCAATCAACAAAAGCGAGGCGTAGTGCAGTCTGCAGCGGAGTCCCTGAGGTCATATTTCGGGGACACCGATACAGAAACCCTTTGCCATAATAGGGAGTTTTCGTAGATCGTTTCCGCTGTCCCGCAACGCCTCGCAACCAGCTACGCTAGCCGGAACTCTACAGTCAAGGCCATCGGCGCGCCGGCGCAGTAGCGGCTCCTTCGTTGCGGAGGGCTTAGCGGTGGGGGAAATGCGGTCTACGAAAACTCCCTAATAGCTTCCATCTAAAACCGATGCCCATGGCTGAGCTCACCGGAAGAAGTGCAATGCCGGACATTGGCCCGAACACTTACGCGACACGAGAAGGACGATTCGTAAACACCTGTAAACAGACTTCACTTTCAAAGGGTGAGATGTGCTATTGAGCTTTGATAAAAAAATGACGAGAAAGACGGACACAATAAGCATAACGTTAAGGCAGGGAGATACAAGAGATACCCTTTGTCATTAACGGCTAACGACAGACCATCTACGCTCCAGTATAGTTATACAGCGTTGCGTTACTGCTAAATTAACTGCAAGTCAACGGTGCATCGGCGCTGACTTGAACGTAACTGTTGCGTGGATTTAGCGCTGCGATGTGTGTGTGAACCGGCCTTGAGCCACCGGCTAACATTTTCACGTGGCCGGGGGTAACCTAGGTTGAGTAAGCCCTCGGTATTGACTGACCGTTTTTAGGGCTCGGTAGTCGCGGGCGACTTAGATGGCGACAAACAAATCTTCGACAGGAGGAGGGGCTAGTTCACCGGGTATTTAGCGGGTGACTATACTTCGTTTCATCTGAAGTTCAGACGCAGCCGACCCTACGAACTGATGAGATCAACCAGAGAGCGTTCAAAGCGCACCATTTGGTTTTGTCATGCTTTTGTACGTGTTCTATCGTCGCTAAACCAATCATAAGCAAAACAGGCCAAGTGACCTGCGTTTTTAACATTGCTTGATCGGTCAGATTAGCTCGTAGCGTCGGCTGCGTACGGACTTAAATTACAATGAATTATCGCGGCTCAGCGCCATGACCGACTTCAATCCCGCTGATTCTCAGCGCTAACGAAGCACTTACGTAGTGCCTTGGAAAGCCCGGGGGGCGAGGGGCACATCTAGGTAGGGTCAGAAGTGTGTTGCCTGGAAGAAGCTTCTTTGACGTTGGGCTTTCCAACCATTTTACTGCCTCAAGCCAAACGCCACCCTACGTCACAACGCCCAACTACGGAGATCACGTCGCTTCAGCCCCCTTTGCTGTCGCCGTCCCAAAGATCGTTCCGCCAACAAAGTTCGATTTCGGTAACCCGGACCAATGGCATCAATGGCTTATTCAGTCCAAAGATTTCAGTTTCGCGTCGGGCCTCTACCAATCCTAGGCAGAATTTCAGCTGCGCACCCTTTTCTACACAATGAAATCGGAAGGGCCACTTCGAGTGCTGGAAACGCAAAATACTAACGGAGGGGCAATGGTGGTCCTTCTCTGTGGTGAAGGAGAAGCGCACGGCGCACTTCGTGCACCCTCCCAAGGAGGTGTACGAGAGCGTGCGCTTCCGTCGCCGGGTCAAGGAACCAGGGAGAGCGTCAACAGCTTCACAGCGCTCTGAGCACTTGTGTGGAAGTGCCGCGACCCCTTTGCAGGGTTTAAAGACGAGGCTCGCTTGGGACCTCTTAGTTGTAGGGTTCCTCGACTCTAAACTCTCCGACAAACTCTTTCGGTGTCCGGCCCCAACCACGGCCGAGGAGCGGATTCAAGCCCGCGTCCACGTGGACGACGTCAAGGCAAGAGCTGCCGTCTTCCGAGACGGTAGTGGTGCCGTTCCTTAAGAGCAGCTGAGGCTCGACGGAGCACGTGTCAAGAGGGGCCGGGATTCACCTAACAGAACATCTCCCAAAACGGTTTTGCCGTTGCCACATGGAAGCAGCAAAGATTGCAGGCTTGAAGGCCGTCAAAACCACCGCCACAGCGTGTGCCCGGCTCGAGAGGCGATGTATTACTTCACTACTGCCGACGCGTGGACCATCTCCAAGACATTTGTAAGAGGCGGAGTCAAGGTGTAAACCACGTTCAACTTTGCGTCGTGTCGTTCACGGCTGCGCCAAATTTGTCAAGGTGGACGTCAATGGGTACGACGTCGACTTTAAAGTGCAATCAGGAGCAGAGATTACGGTAGTGCCGAACACGTTTCTTGGGGCAAGAAGGTGTCTCCAGAAGCCAGAAGTGCAGCTGCCGGGTCCTGGAAACCACCCTTTGATTGTTCTTACTACGCCCCAAGCCACTTCGAGTTGGAACGGAAAGCCCGTCTTCTTCTTGAGCGTTGTGAATGAATAGGATAGGGGGAGGAAGGAGAGGGCCAATAGTGGATGCACACCTGGCGCGTTGAAAGCCAGTCTTGGAGTACGTTGACGTCGTGCCTCGGCAAGACCCACCATTGCTTGGATTCCCTGCCATCGAGAAACAAGGCGTGGTCCACTTAAAGCGTTAAAGCCGCATCGCTATTTGCGGACAAAAAGCAAAATTACAAAGAACTTTTTCGGTTGCCCTACCTCTAGCGGGAGTTAAGTTTTCATCAGCCATCCGCGCCTAGTGAGTTTCGAGCAGCCTCGTGCAGCTGAAAAACGACAGGAGCAGACGAACACATGCTACAGTATGGAAATTAGAAAGAGACGCCCTGCACTTCGCGTCCTGTCATCGAATCGTACACTGAAGCACCGAAACCCCCTTGGATAATAATTTATATATCCCAGTTGATTAACATATTTTGATATTCATCGAAATAGAACCTTCATGCCTCGCTTGTGTTGCTGCATAACGATAATGCGCGGAAGCTTAACGACACGGAACGCGCCAAACTCCCATACGGTCAATGATTGTTCCATTTCAAATATTTCCTGCGGATTGAGTACGTGTAAAACTGATTAGCATCGACCGGTCATCGATATAAGCTATTTAAATATATATGGCTTGGCCCAAGAAAGGTTCTTCGAAGTCTATGGTGCAAAGTAAAGTTGAGCCGGAAACTCTTTATCGATGCACCCTTTCTTTTCGGCACGGTTCAATGAATGTATCCTCTCCTTTAGTTTCTTTTTATCATTAGCATAATAGATGTTCTTTCAGAGCCAGCGTGATTAGCCTCCACCCATTGCCGTGACTTACTTCCCGGTTTCGATCCCGATGGCAGATTGCAGCAGCCTGTCTCCGTCCGGTCAATGCGATAAAGCGGCCACGTCAACTCTTTGTCATGCAACACCGAAATTAAAGTGGGTGAAAGAAGAGAGATGGAAATTGGAAATTATAAATTGCTTAAATTGTGAACATCTAGTATCCGGAGGAACAAAACCCCATCTTAGTTAGGCAGCAGACTTACTTAGGGAACAAATATAGAAATTTGTTTAAAATCTAAATAAAATTTTATATCACAGCGTCCATGACTTTCTGAATTTTTGAATTATTAAAAAAACTTCTAAAGCTCGTCGAATTAAAAAAGCTATCCTAGAGTTTTTGTGTTTTATGTGTCTTCCCTAGACACTAATTGTGGACAGTTCTAGCCCCTTCAAAGACCTACTCGCTGCTAAAACCAATGTCGTGGTGTCCGATCATCAATATGTTTTACGTCCCAACAAGGTAAATAATGACAATTACCGGATAAATAAAAGAAGAAGAAAAATGCTGTGGCAATTGTCGTGCAGTGACTTGCAGAACGGGCGGCCTTCTGTCGTGCGCGAGCTGCATGCGCTTTATATAGCGCTCATGGGCCTATATTCCTCGGCCGTGTTTGCCCGGGATTGCGAATAAAGCATTTGGGTTTTGGCTCTCACGGCGGCTGCTTTTTTCCACGTACGCAGACTAACTCCGGCGGGTAGCGGCATGGGGTTAGAAGGGGATGTCTGCTGCGACCTTCTTTCACGTTGGGCTCTCCGCCATTTGACCGCCTCAAGCCGAACGCCAGATGAGATCACAACGCCAGCTCCGTCGCAACTACGGTGACCACGTCGCTTCAACCCGCTCCAGCACATGAAAGCCGCTGAGAAAGCATTCGCAGCCGCCGTCGCGGCCGCCGCCCTCGTTCCGCCACCAGAGTTCGATTTCAGTAAACCAGACTAACGACCTCAATGACTTATTCAAATCAAGTATTTTAGTTTCGTGTCAGACCTGTACCAAGACTGCGGCGAATTTCACTTGCCGATTCTCCTCTACACTGTGCGATCGGAAGGGGCACTGCGTGTGCTGGAAATGAAGCCCTAACGGAGGAGCAATGGCGATTCTTCGCTACGGAAGAGAAGCTTACGGCGCACTTGGTACAGCCTCCCTACTAGGTATACGAGAGCACGTGCTTCCACCACCGTGTCCAGGAACCGGGGGAAAGTGTCGACGACTTCTGCGCAGCAAACCGAGTACTCGTGCGGAAGTACCACTATCTGTCCGTTGAGGCTGAGAAAAGGCTCGCCCGGGATAGCTTCGTTTTGGGGCTTCTCAACTCGAAAGTCCACTGACAAACGTTACCAGTGTCCGACCCTAACCACGGCCAAGGCGCGGCTTCATGCCGGCGTCCACGAGAGGCCGTCAAGGCACGAGCTACCGTCTTCCGAGACGGGACTGGGGCCGTTTTTCTACAGCAGCTCAAGTTCGACGAAGCACCTGTCAAGACGGGCTGGAAGTCACCTAGCAAAACATCTCCAAAAAATTTTACCGTCGTCACGCGTAAGCAAAAAATACTTCAGCTTCTGCGGACGTCAAAATTACCCCGCAGCGAGTGCCTGGCTTGACAGGCGAAGTGTCACTATTGCCGACGCATTTCGAAGACGTTTGTGGAAAGCAAAGGCGAGGCCTAAACTTCATCAAACTTCACACCGTGTTGTCCATGGGCTACGCCAAGTTTGTCAATCTGGCTGTCAACGGGTACAACATCGAGCTTAAAGTGGACTCAGGAGCACAGGTTCCGACAGTGCCGAGCACATTTCCTTGGAGACCCCGACGTCTCCAGAAGCCAGAAATGTAACTGCCGGCTCCTGAAACCGCCCTCTGAATGTTCATGCTACGATTCAAGCCGCGCTGATTTGGAAGGGAAAGTTCGTCGTGGAGCAAGTGTACGTCCTGCCTTTGTAAAAACAGCTACTAGGATTCTATGCCATCGAGAAACTGGGTGTGGTGAAGTTCGTTGACGCAGTTGGCGGTCTTAACCAGCAAACTCCTCTGCACACAAATAATTTCGAGTGCTTCTCAAGGACGAGTACGCGATTCATCTCCAACCGGGAGCACAGCTGTTTTCGCTGGGGGTCCCTCGTGGGACCCCCAAGCTCGAGTGTGACGGCGCAGCCCAGAAGACTGCCGATTAAACGGACTGTTGCTCAGGCATCGTCGTCGTCGTCAAGGCCGCTGGACGATACCGCGTCTGCGTGGATTTCACTTTCCTGAATCAGGTGATTCAGCGGGGGCGTCATGTCCTGCCGACGGTGGAGGATATCCTGAGAGGCCTAGGACTTGCGCGGGTCTTTTCGAACCTTAACGCTACAGCCAGCTTTCACCAGGTGAAACCCTAAACTGAAAGCCAGCCCCTGGAGAACATTATTACCCCCTTCAGGCAGTAGAGTTTTTCGCGCCATATATTTCGGGATATGATTCAGTTATGAGTATTTCCAGCTCCAGACGGGACGATACTTAAGTGCCAAGATGGAGGAGCAGTTTATGTTCAATGACATTTTGAACCACCGTCGCACTCAAGAGGAGCACGACCGGTGCCTCCGAGTTTTGTCGGAGTCTTTCAACAAAGTTCAAGTAAAGCTGAACAAGCTCAAGTGCGTCCTTTCAGCCTCCAGGGTGAAGTTCTTGGAGGTCGTGGTCTGCACTGCGCTCATCTCTCTAGATCCAGAGAGGTCCCAAGCGCTGGCGGACTTGAAGGCCCAGATTAATCTCAGTGGAGTCCGAAGGCTGTTGGTGGTAGCAAATCTTGTTGGACGTTTTCTTCCACATTTGTCGGATGTCACCGCACCGATCTGTGTGCTACTCCCGAATCCCTGCGCGAGGTACTGGGTTGACAGTCAATAAGCCGCGTCCATCATGCTTAGAAGTATGCTCAGTCCTGGGGTTTGCATGGCGAAGTATGATCCCTCATAGCCTACCATGTTGTCTGCCGATGCAAGCACGTTCGGGAACGGTGCAGTCTTGCTGCAAGATCAGCTAGCGGGAGAGGGGCGTGCTGTGACGTACGCTTCAATGTCTCTCGTCCGCGGATCAGAAATACAGCCAGACAGAAATGGCAGCCGTGGCTGCAATGTGCTTTGTCGAACGCTTCGATCAATACGTACGAGGTATCACGTTTGACAGAGAAGCTGACCATCGCTCTCTTGTCACACAACTTGGTGCTGCTGAGCTTGACATGCTCCCTCCCTCCACGCAACCAGCGATTGTTGGTGCGTCTTTTACGCTATCAGTACCAGATCCTTTACGCTCTGTGCAAGCTCATTGCAACAGCAGTCCATCTTTCTCGAGCAGCGCTGACGGTGGCATACGAGGAGAACCGAGGCTAGAAGATTAACTTAGTCGAATCCTTCGTGAGTGAAGTTGTCAAAGAACTCGGGGACTGCACGTCGTCTCGTCTCGGTAGTCTTTGCAGCACCCAGGCGGAAGCCGTAATATACGCAGGGTTGCTTCGGCCGTGCGAGAACGGCTGTCCAGAGAAGGAGTCAAATGTTCCGATCCACCTGCGCGACTAGTGGAAGGAGTGCGCAAGCATCACGGTCTGCAACAGATTGGTTCTAAAGGACTGTTCCTTTATCACCCCGCCAACCCCGCAGGGCGCCACCTGCGTCGGTAGGTGTTTGGCGAGTGGCGAAACCACGCACGCCGATCGATGCGGTTCCACCCATACAGGCCTAGCTGTGCGTGGCATGCCCGTGTCCGTAAAATAGGCCATCCTGTTGTTTGAGCTGAGCACGGGGTAGGTTTGTACACTTCGGGACCACCCGAGCGAGGCGACACACCATTTTGGGCCATGCTTTTTATAGATGGGTGTCCTGATAATGCCCGGCCAGATGCTATCACTGAGTTGGCTCTTCTCCCTTTTTTCACTTTTCTCTCCACCTCTTTCCAATTTTTTCTACACTCTCTTTCTTCCTTTTTAAGATTCTTAGGCATCAAGGGCCAACCTGAATGGAACCGGGTCCTGTACCTACACCCGTTTTAGGCTGCATGGTGGGCGGTGCCGCCGGGGAGCCGAAGTGTTTCACTATTTATGGATCACAAGCTAAAATCATCTGATCGGGCTATGAACAAGTCCGCACTGAGGTCAAGGACTGACCCACAAAGTCTCTCGAATTTTAAAATTTCTAAATTACCAAGTGCTACACTTTGATTTAAAAACCTCTTTCGATGCTGTCTGTGTACCTTGCGCATCAATTTCTTGAGGGTGTTTTTGGCAGAAACATTAATTCCAAAGAGACGACAGCGTCGGGTTGTCTTCTTTTTGACATTAATACGAGGCGACAAAGTGAAGCTTTCCTAGCCTGCTGGTGACCCGCGCGCTGCATGCCCAAGCCGCAATTGGAGCCCTGGAATGAGGGCATACACCCACTCTCTATCTCTTTAACTCCCCCTTCCTTTCCTAATCTTTCCCGTTATATCCAGTAAACGCTTTCAACAACAACAACAACAACTAGCCTTGATTTCCGTCGCAGATCACAAAGTAAGTGCGACACATCAACGCAAGCTGAACCCCGCTCAAGGAGTCATCTCTGAGCATGACTTGCTTGAAATATGTGAGGTAGAGATCTTTGAGGGCCTCTCCGGTCAAAAGGTCGTGGGGGCGCGACGAATCACTCTTTGCCGGGACAGTCTTTAAAGAAAAGAAAAACATGGCATCGTGACATTTGATTCCATCACACAACGAAAACTGTAGAAGCAGCTACCTCCAGTGCCGTGTGTGTCCCTTTGCGCTTAATCCTCAGCGCTGCTTTATCTGCCAACCGTTCGGCCATGAGTCGTGGAGCTGTCCGGGAGCCGACACTTGTGCCGAATGCTCCCATGAAAAGAGAACGTTGCCGACACCTGTGACACCGTAACGACCCGAAATGTGCTAAATTTGACGGTCACCACACGGAAACCCAGGAAAGTTATGACTTGCGGGCAGTCTTTACTGTGTTGCATTGTTGTGTAGCACAATTACATTGTGTTATACAATTCAAGCCAATATTCAGACGCCCCACCTTATGCCTCCCTCCATAAGTTGTGATTCACATTAAGCGAGCTGTTAAAGTTGCAGCAACGAGGTAGAAAGGTTTAGAGTGATAAACTGGCAGCTAAAAGTGACTCCCCATTGGCCGCCGCCATGTTGCACATGTTTGAATACTAGACACGTAACCTTATAGTTTTACGTCTAGATTTTACCGAAGTACCGCGCACAAACAATTGCTTATTGATTTTTAATGATTGCATCGATTATATCAGTTATGTTTTGTTTGTTTTAAGTCCAAAAGGTGCGTTTACGACAAAACCTCGGGTAGCTCCGCAATGTCTCCACTAGATGCTGTCAGCCGCAGTACTGTATTTTGGATTTTTGTCGGAGCTAGACACTGATCTCTGGGACTAACAGTATTGAGAAAAAAGTTTATCATATTTTTTACAACAATCGCAATACAAATCTCGGCTGTTTTTTGTATATGCGTCAAGATTTTGTACGGTCACGTGTCTAGTGGTAAATAGTTTAGAACATGGCGGCAGTCAGGTGGGGGTCACTTTTTCTGGTGAACGGGATACAAGTTTATCGCTCTAAGTCCCTCTACCTTGTTGAGTTGCACGGACAAAACCACAGGGAGCGTTTGACTGTCACTAACTCTGGTTTTTATTTTCACAATTGACTTTTCCCGTATATATTATTTCAAACACCTGGCTCAATATCTTGTATTCATTGGGTTCAACACCTTTCAAAACAGCTTAGTGAATTCAGTGAAATTGTTAACATGGGATATGTACATTAATTGTGCAACAAGGATTATTCAGAGAGCTAACGGCTGTACAATGTCGCTACGCATTGAAAGCTGCAGTGCGGAATTACCGTAAAAGCTGGTCCGTACTTTACCACGATTTCTCACTCCTCACCCTCTGTACACAGCCCTTACTCCATCGGCGCCGCATAGTCCCTCACTGCAGCCATTAGCCCAATCTTCGCAACCACACATAAATAACACTTCGACCGCCACTATTGTTTCTTTAGCCTTCGAGCGAACACTTACCATAATTGGTGCCACGTAATTCATACCCCGAATTCTGATTGTTTCACACAACCATTTTTAAACGGTAAAATTGTTGGATGTTAGCGCAACTATCAACATATTTTTACAGCAAATCGCTAGGACAATTGTTTTGCCTACTAGAAACGCTTTAGTATCACAAACGTTTAGTGATGCTCTCATGAATTTCTTCATCAAATAAAGGGTGTTCTCATCCAGTCACCAGGCTCGAATTAAAATGGACCGTAAAAATCGACGCCTGCACGTAGCAATCTAAACTTTTCGTGAAAGGTGTATTTCACAAGTCGATTTTTTCTTGTAAAATTACAACGCGTAGCTCCCTTTTGTAAAAAACTCACCAAGTTCAACGGCGGACGGCGACGCAGAAAACCAAGTCGAGTTGCGGGGCGCGTTCTGCGCACGTATTGATACATGGCGTCGGGATTAGCGTCCGAAGGTGCAGCCGACCAGCGAAAGAAAGCAGCGACACGGAGACGAAATCCGTGTTCATGCAGAGCGTGTTTTCTTTTTTTTTACTTTAAGTTTTGATTTTATTGTCAGCATTTATTTATAACCAAAGGTACATTGCAAAAAGTAGCTTCATTTTAATAAACCACGGTGGTCATGAGCCGTCTCGGTAAGGAGGTAGAGCCATCTATCAAAACGAGCGCCAAGCGCGCCCTGCCACTCGACTTGGAGGTCTGCGTCGCCGCCCGCCGTTGATCCTGGCAAGTTCCTTGGCCCTATATGCTACAGAAAGGAGCTGCTACACTTCGTAATTTTACAAGAAAAAAAAAAACGACATGTGAAATAGACCTTTCACGAATAGTTTAGACTGCTACGTGCAGGCGTTAATTTTTACGGTCCATTTTCATTCGAGCCTGGTGACTTGGGTCACGTCCTGTTGTACATTTGATAGTTCTCCAAGCTTCACGTATGCGTGAAAGAATTCGCCATCCGAATTCGTCTACTGGGAGCAGCTGCACCTCCTGGCAGCAACGATATGCAACTGGTGTCAGGAATTGTAAATTTCCCGATAAACTTGGTAGGGAAGCTGAATTGGCGTATTGGTCCAGACTTGTACAGGTTATAAAAAAGTAAGGAATTTCATTTACAATAAAACAAGGCTAAATTTTAACTAATCACAGTTACAATTTCTCCTCCCTAAAAGTAACTGACCGTTACTGCAAAAGTGATTCGTTACTTTCGCTGCAATACTCTCTACGTTACTGTCCTAGGGTAAGACTCAAAACACAAGGGTGTTGGGAAGCGTGTAGTGTTGCCACCACTCTCATCTTTCTGACCCTGAGTAACAGCTGGTTCTCGAAAGTCTCGTCGGACGTCTTGCCTCGTTTCTAAGTGAACTTTGGCGCCGCGCAGAAGACCCTATAATTGAGGCATTTACAAATGCCTGACGCACTGAATTACATGGTTCTTGAGAAAAATGGAACAGCTCTCTGCCCTGGTGAAAGTTGAAAGCTTGGTTGTTGCGGCCGAAGTTTGACGCTGTTAGAATCGCAAAGCTTTAAAAATTGCAATACACATAACTATACCTCAAATGAAATCAATATATGTAAATGTATTATATAAGCATATTCTTGACGGCAAATATTGCCAAATTGTGCTATACGAAAATGGCAGCACACGGTAATTACACTTTACAATTAAATTATAGACTGTGTTCTTATATCAATCTTCCACACGCTTTGAACAAATGCCATGACTTGGTGGATAGGTCGGCGAATAAGAGGTTGGAGCGGTTTGAATAAATAACCAGCAAATGTATCAAAATACCTTTTAGAAAATAAAAATATAATATCGATTAACATGGAAGTGTAGAAGTAGGTTTGCCGTGCCATAACCCACTTTATACTGACAAAGCCTGGCAGATCACCACGAGACGCGGCCGCCGAAAGTGAAAAGGCAGAGGAGAAGGCAAGACTCATATAACGGGCGCCCCCCTGCGGCGAGACGCCGAAACACACTTGACTCGAAAGATGGAACATCCGCTCGTTCTTTTTGCGTTCCACGGTCTACCGCTTCTTTTCTCGTGGGGTTTGAAAGCCATGTTTCGGGCCCTCTCCGCTGCAAAACCTGTGCGCTGAATACCAGACTCCCCGAGAAAAGCTCTGTGCTACCATATCCTCGCGCTCGATATCTGCGACCGGGCACTCTATGGCTCCGTCAGCGAACTGCCAGGCTTTATGAGTATAGAGAAGGCTATGGCCGTGTCTACTTTCTTTTCGCGTCTTCCAAAATGTATGAAGCACGTAGAATGTCGTTTTCACGCATGTAGACTAGGTAAAAAGCAATAAAAATCAAGTACACATAAGCATCTCCTAAAGACGATAAGTATTCTAATATAAACTGAGTAGTACATCCTTTTCAGAGTATTTGTGTATTTAACTTTATTCAACAGAAACTGGAGCGTCTCCTCCTGTCGTGTCATTGTGCAAACTGTCGTAGTCACTACAACCAAGGAGGTCATTGTTATTGTCTCCAGCGTTTGGAAGGCTGGCAGTGGACGACCGTTTTGTGTCTTCTCCGCTTCTCCGAAAGCAAAGAAGGAGGGCAGAGACAAAAATAAAAGGCGCGCCAGAGAAAGCGCGCGCAAAGTGCACGCGAGCCGCTGCACCAGCTGGCCTGCACTTCGCAAACCTTTTTCTTGAAAGAAAACACTTTGAACTTGGGAGTTTGCTTAAGATTGTTTGCACCGAGAGTCCGTGACATATCCAAGTTGAGAACCAGTTTAGGTGATCACACTCCTTATTTAGAGATGGCAGCAGGCAGCCGCCTACTCTAAACGTGCGAGAGGTGCATATTTCCAAAGGGTGGGGAGCCTCGTCTATACGTGATTCTCGAATATACAACTTTCTCGAGCATGCCCAGGCGCTCAAAGACGTACAAGTAAGTCGAAGCGTGAGGGCGATGAACTCGAGGCGTAAACAACACGTCACATGGGAGACAATCAATATAACACTCATTACCCAACTATTATGAAAACTCTAAAGTTGCCAATGACCCAGAGGGCGCCTTTTTCTAGTGCTTCTCCTGGAGGCATTGGTGGTTCAGTACCACCGGGTATTCGATTGGGGTCGGGTGCAGACCCACCAGAACTGGTGTCAGTACAAGTTGGAGTGCTGACCAAATCTGCAGCATGGGCATTTCAATTTCAGAACTGTCTTGCGGGGACTGCGAAGGCTCTAGGCACGACCCACGCAAATGATCAGCATAAACAAACCGCAATTCGTTTGCAACAAACACGAAATATCTGGACGCTGACTACAGATGCATCACTTCGACAAGCAAGCATTTCGCCATATCACCACGCACATAGCGTACGATAACACGGTCACTTACGAGAAAAAACCTGGGCACAGATCTGCGCTTGCCGGGAAACATTTTCACTTTCTTTGTTTTGTCACGCATTGCACTTGCCATGTTTGGCCGTAGCAACGACAAAAAGTATGCGCAAGTGTCTTTCCTTTGCATGGGTGTGGCGTTGTTCGGTACGAATATGAGAAGTTGTTAATCACATGTTGCAGTGATCTTGTACTGCATTTCTTTTTTGTCCTCAAGCAACAGCTTCAGCAGTGCCTTTTGGTTGTTTAGACCGCACGATCGGCCGCTACGTTTGATTGCAGATGGTAAGGAGGCGTATGCGTGTGCTTGACTTCGTGTGCTTTTAGAAAATCCTCAAACTTTGCGACTGGGAACTGCGGTACGTAATCAGTTACTACCTCTATGGGTAAACCACGAGATGCGAAAAAGAAAAGCACCGTTTAAATCGTTTTCTGTGCAGTTGTCGAGTGCATGAATTTTATTTCCAACCATTTTGGTAGGCGTCAAAAACGACGAAGAACATCCTTCTTTCTTTCTCCGCAAAAATCCAGGTGCACTCTCTTCCATCGGTTTTGACAGAGCTTCCAAGCTCACAAGGGCGCGAGCTGGGCTGAGAACAAGACGCTTGGACATATTAGACACTTTCGCACAGTTTGTTCTAGTTTTTCACCTATACCTA
Source organism: Ixodes ricinus (assembly GCA_037355805.1). Taxonomy (NCBI): domain Eukaryota; kingdom Metazoa; phylum Arthropoda; class Arachnida; order Ixodida; family Ixodidae; genus Ixodes; species Ixodes ricinus. The sequence goes on from JAZHYW010038344.1 coordinate 16,366, forward strand.
GCCTCCAAACTATGCCCCGTGCCACTGCTTTGACTTTCATTATGCCGGGATGTCGTTCATGCAACAAGCACAGGACATCTTGAAGACGTTTGGCAAGGACAATCCCTCTTTGTCCAGACTATACAACCACCATCTAAAGAGAGCTCAAAACAACTTATCCAAAATGGCTGCAGTTCTCCGTCACATTGATTGGCCAGCCATGCCAGATCATGTTTTTTACAACTCTTAATTGATCTTCGCAGGCTATTTTATGCTCAATGCTTTTAGCTGTGATCGGAAGATCACTGACTGGGGAAAATAAAAAAAATGTCTTGCGACTGTTCCCCCGTGTCCTCCGGCGCAAGGCAAGGCAGTCCATCAGCGTGGCCGGTGGGTGTTCCTGGCTTGTGCTTCATACAGTAGCGATAATTGGCTAGGAATGTCAGCGATATTGCGCTCTAGCTGAGGCAACAGTACCTTATCTCTTTGGATCAAATTGCATCGTCAGTGGCTGATGGTCTGTGAATACGTTAAAGTTTTGACCGCAGGGGTTCTTGTGGACTTTTTTTTCATGCCGAGCATAATACTCAGGGCTTCTCTTTCTATCTGACCGTTATTACTCTCAGATGCAGACAGTGATCCAGACGTGCCCGCAAGGGGTCATTCTTCTCCATTCACAATGTGGGGCAACACTGCCCCAAGTTTATACTTGGACGCGCCACATGTAAGCTGTACCTGTTGCGACGTAATACAAGAACAAAACACTCTGATAAGTCAGCAACTCGTTCTACTTGAATGCTTCATCAGGCTCACCTAACCTGTACCATTTCCTTTTACTGCGCAGCAGGTCATGCATCGTCTCTAGCACACTGGCTAAACTAGGCAAGAATTTCGCAGAGAATTCACAAAGCTCAAAAACGCGTTAAAATAGGTCACGCTAGTTGGGTTTGGCGCATTTTCAATTGTTGATACCTGCTCTACAGCCGGGTGCAACCCATCTTTGTAAATTTCGTTCCACAAATATTCCACTATTTGCTGAAATCGTTCGCATTTTTTAGCGTTTACCCTAATGTCATGATTACTTAGTCGCAATAGCACCTACTCCACTCTGTCATGACCAGGGTGTAAGATAGACAGGTGGGGAAACGAGAGCCAAATGAGCGACCCGATTGTGTACCCCCGGGTTTCTCTTTTCCTGTGGCGCCATCTATGTGGAGCACCGCGAACTCTTACTCCGGGTGGCCGCACAAGTGGGGCGACCGGTGGCGACCGGCTAAACTGACGGAGATTTTTTTCTTCTCGCCGCAGCGCCATCTGTCGCAAATCGAGGGTACCCGCAAGCAGACGAGTACACAATCCGGTCACGGCGCTGCGGTAGGCCTCTATGGGCCGTTTCCCCACCTGTCTATCTTACACCCTGGTCATGACACTGCTTGTAGTCCTCACCTGCAATAATTACGTCATCTAAGCAGCAGGCAGTTCCCAGCATACCGCGTAGTATCAAATTCATAACAGCTTGAAAGAGAGCCGGTACGCATGCCACGTCAGGTGGCAAGCGCTGGAACCTAAATAGGCCGAAGTACGCGATGACGGTGACTAATTCCTGTGCTTGCTCATCCAGTTTGAGTTGCAGATCAGCCTTCTGACAGGTACAGCACCGAGTAAACTGTCCCGCCTCGCAATGCTGCAAAAATATCCTCTGGCAACGGCAGATGATAGTCGCCAACTTCTATCGCAAGGTTCACGGTGACCCCGTAATCGCCACAGATCCCAAGTTCCTTTCAGTTCTCTTTCGGCACGATCACGAGTGGCGTAGCGGTCCACGACACCAGCTTTTTTCTATTTGCCAATTCCTGCCCAACTTGTTCACGTGGAGCGCATGGCACTGGTCGCGCTTTACAGAACACCCAGCTCGTGTTTTTGTCATAACAATGCTTGCTTGAAATCCCTTTATTGCCCTGTATCCGGTCGCCGACCTATCGAGATACTTTTTCGGGTATCGGAATTTTGACGCCCACTGCCCTCACTTGCAGGACTTCGAGCCATTTGCGTTTTATCTTGCTCAGTCAGTCTCGCCCAAAGAGCGTAGACGTTCTTGCGCCTTTCATTTCTTTGGCGATCACCAACGGCAAACGAAGGCATTGGTCGTTATACTTAACTTCCACGTCCACAATTCCCTTCGTTGAGACAGCTGTGCCATTGTAAATCTCGAGTTAGAGATTTGCTTTTCGTAACCTTCGCACACTCGGCTTCTGACAGTACCGACAATACGGCACCTGTATTGTGTTCCATCGGAGGTTCCTTTCCATTTATTTGAAGTCGAATCACAATGGCGAGCGTTCGCGAACTCTGGCTCGTGTGACACATGAGCAGCTCGCTTTCGCTGTCAACCTTACCTACATTGTGAACAACTTTTGTTTTATACACTTTGTAAATATGCGCCTTCTTGCTGTCCTTGAGACAGCAGCCATAAAGCAATGGACAGCTTACTGGTGCGTCTTGTCCTCCAAAGGGATGACAGGATTTCCTTGTCCCGGGAGACACTGTCTTTGCAGCCCTCTGTTAGAGTTCTTTGAACTTGGGCGACGTGCTCGAGGGTTTTTCCGACGCGGTGATGCCAAAGCTCGCTGCCAATTGACGTCCGAGCTTGCACAAGGGACCGAAGTGTGCGGCATCAGCATTTCTTTTGTGTCGCTCGGCAGTTGCTTCCATGCCGGATGCGATGCTGCAGGCGCGGTCCCATGTTACTTCCGGGTCGGCCATCGCCAGAGGGCGACAGGGTATGATGTCGGCGTGCAGGCCAGAAATAAGTCGGTCGCATAGAGCTTCCTCGACGAAAGCGCCGAGCTCACACGTCGCTGCCAGTTTCTTGAGTTTGGCCACGAACTAGGTCACGGTGTCGCGCGGTTCTTACTTCCGTTGATTGAAGCGGGACCATTCGGTGACCAACGAGCGTTTGGGCGCGTAGTGTTTATTTAGTACGCTTAAGGCTTCGTGCAACGGTATTGCCACTGTGGTCGTCTTTGGCAGCAGCAGGCTTAGGAGGGTGACGTACGCTTGTTCACCAATCGCCGTCAAGAAGCCTTGCAGTTCCTTGTCTGCTGCAATGTCGTTGGCCGAGGCGAACAGCTCGAACGTTTCAAGATACATATCGAATTTTCCACTGTCGGGCTGGAACTCTGAGATCTCATCGAGAATTGCGGTCACCTTCTGTTTTGGGGTTTTGTTAGGCATCCTCGTCACCAAATCTCATATCCAAGCAGAGAACCAATTTATGGGACCAAACCCTTTACTGAGGGATGCCAACAGGAGGCCGCCAACTCTGAACACGAGACGTTAAAAGATTGCGGAGCCTTGTATGAACGTGATTCTCGTGTATACAACTTCGTCGAACATGCCCACATGCTCAATGGTGTACACGTGAGCCGAATAGAGAGAGCGATACACTCGAGCTGTAAACAACACGTCACATGTAATACATCTAATATAGCAGTCCGTTTCTTGTATCAGAGAGTTTCCCTCTTCGCCATGGGTGAGCGAGCTGACGAGTTACGATTTGCGGACAACGAAGCTAAAAAACAAAATATAAAAAAAGATTCAAACGGATGCTTTAGGTGATGTGAAGAAAGGTCTTCAGCCTGTGAAAAACGCTAGGCCTTGCGTCTGTATGTGCAGGTTAGAGTATAATTCCGGTAGAGCTTGCCCTTACCAAAAAAAAGGGAGCACAATATTTTTTAAATGATTATCTTGTTGTTGAGTGTTTCATCTTCCCGCTTATCTTCGCCATTAATGAAAACGAAAAGTTACTGATTACAATGATTCACTTACGTAAATAAGCAAGGAAATGACTTTACAATTACTTTGTAAAATATTTAATTTGGCACTTGCAAAATTACTGATAAATGCGAGGGATTACAAGTGTTTCGTTATATGTAAAGGATTATGTACAAGTCTGTATTGGTCACGTGACATCAGGTCACTTGACATCAATATCCACGCTACATTTAGCGAGGAAATTGAATTTGCGTATACGTCGCGTGAAATAAAGTCATGGGACATTATATACCCCGCTAAATTTGGCAGGGAAACTGAAGTGGCGTTGAGGTCACGTGATGTTAATTTTCCCGCTAAATCTAGCAAAGAAACTGAATTTGTGTTGAACC
>JAZHYW010038345.1:0-15644 GCA_037355805.1 Ixodes ricinus
CTAAAGCGCGGTCCAAACCAAAGCTTCTTTTTGCGCGTGTAGGTCGGGCGGCTTGCGGATGTGACGTATTTCGTGATGTCGCGCCGGTTCTTTGCTTCTTCCGGGCGCGCACAAAAAGTTGGTCGATCTTAAAGCGCGGTCCAAACCAAAGCTTCTTTTTGCGCGTGTAGGTCGGGCGGCTTGCGGATGTGACGCATTTCGTGACGTCGCGCCGGTTCTTTGCTTCTTCCGGGCGCGCACAAAAGTTGGTCGATCTTAAAGCGCGGTCCAAACCAAAGCTTCTTTGCGCGTGTAGGTCGGGCGGCTTGCGGATGTGACGTATTTCGTGATGTCGCGCCGGTTCTTTGCTTCTTCCGGGCGCGCACAAAAAGTTGGTCGATCTTAAAGCGCGGTCCAAACCAAAGCTTCTTTTTGCGCGTGTAGGTCGGGCGGCTTGCGGATGTGACGTATTTCGTGATGTCGCGCCGGTTCTTTGCTTCTTCCGGGCGCGCACAAAAAAGTTGGTCGATCTTAAAGCGCGGTCCAAACCAAAGCTTCTTTTTGCGCGTGTAGGTCGGGCGGCTTGCGGATGTGACGTATTTCGTGATGTCGCGCCGGTTCTTTGCTTCTTCCGGGCGCGCACAAAAGTTGGTCGATCTTAAAGCGCGGTCCAAACCAAAGCTTCTTTTTGCGCGTGTAGGTCGGGCGGCTTCGCGGATGTGACGTATTTCGTGACGTCGCGCCGGTTCTTTGCTTCTTCCGGGCGCGCACAAAAAGTTGGTCGATCTTAAAGCGCGGTCCAAACCAAAGCTTCTTTTTGCGCGTGTAGGTCGGGCGGCTTGCGGATGTGACGTATTTCGTGATGTCGCGCCGGTTCTTTGCTTCTTCCGGGCGCGCACAAAAAAGTTGGTCGATCTTAAAGCGCGGTCCAAACCAAAGCTTCTTTTTGCGCGTGTAGGTCGGGCGGCTTGCGGATGTGACGTATTTCGTGATGTCGCGCCGGTTCTTTGCTTCTTCCGGGCGCGCACAAAAAAGTTGGTCGATCTTAAAGCGCGGTCCAAACCAAAGCTTCTTTTTGCGCGTGTAGGTCGGGCGGCTTGCGGATGTGACGCATTTCGTGATGTCGCGCCGGTTCTTTGCTTCTTCCGGGCGCGCACAAAAAGTTGGTCGATCTTAAAGCGCGGTCCAAACCAAAGCTTCTTTTTGCGCGTGTAGGTCGGGCGGCTTGCGGATGTGACGTATTTCGTGATGTCGCGCCGGTTCTTTGCTTCTTCCGGGCGCGCACAAAAAGTTGGTCGATCTTAAAGCGCGGTCCAAACCAAAGCTTCTTTTTGCGCGTGTAGGTCGGGCGGCTTGCGGATGTGACGTATTTCGTGACGTCGCGCGGTTCTTTGCTTCTTCCGGGCGCGCACAAAAAAGTTGGTCGATCTTAAAGCGCGGTCCAAACCAAAGCTTCTTTTTGCGCGTGTAGGTCGGGCGGCTTGCGGATGTGACGTATTTCGTGATGTCGCGCCGGTTCTTTGCTTCTTCCGGGCGCGCACAAAAAAGTTGGTCGATCTTAAAGCGCGGTCCAAACCAAAGCTTCTTTTTGCGCGTGTAGGTCGGGCGGCTTGCGGATGTGACGTATTTCGTGACGTCGCGCCGGTTCTTTGCTTCTTCCGGGCGCGCACAAAAAAGTTGGTCGATCTTAAAGCGCGGTCCAAACCAAAGCTTCTTTTTGCGCGTGTAGGTCGGGCGGCTTGCGGATGCGACGTATTTCGTGACGTCGCGCCGGTTCTTTGCTTCTTCCGGGCGCGCACAAAAAAGTTGGTCGATCTTAAAGCGCGGTCCAAACCAAAGCTTCTTTTTGCGCGTGTAGGTCGGGCGGCTTGCGGATGTGACGTATTTCGTGACGTCGCGCCGGTTCTTTGCTTCTTCCGGGCGCGCACAAAAAAGTTGGTCGATCTTAAAGCGCGGTCCAAACCAAAGCTTCTTTTTGCGCGTGTAGGTCGGGCGGCTTGCGGATGTGACGTATTTCGTGACGTCGCGCCGGTTCTTTGCTTCTTCCGGGCGCGCACAAAAAAGTTGGTCGATCTTAAAGCGCGGTCCAAACCAAAGCTTCTTTTTGCGCGTGTAGGTCGGGCGGCTTGCGGATGTGACGTATTTCGTGACGTCGCGCCGGTTCTTTGCTTCTTCCGGGCGCGCACAAAAAAGTTGGTCGATCTTAAAGCGCGGTCCAAACCAAAGCTTCTTTTTGCGCGTGTAGGTCGGGCGGCTTGCGGATGTGACGTATTTCGTGACGTCGCGCCGGTTCTTTGCTTCTTCCGGGCGCGCACAAAAAAGTTGGTCGATCTTAAAGCGCGGTCCAAACCAAAGCTTCTTTTTGCGCGTGTAGGTCGGGCGGCTTGCGGATGTGACGTATTTCGTGATGTCGCGCCGGTTCTTTGCTTCTTCCGGGCGCGCACAAAAAAGTTGGTCGATCTTAAAGCGCGGTCCAAACCAAAGCTTCTTTTTGCGCGTGTAGGTCGGGCGGCTTGCGGATGTGACGTATTTCGTGATGTCGCGCCGGTTCTTTGCTTCTTCCGGGCGCGCACAAAAAAGTTGGTCGATCTTAAAGCGCGGTCCAAACCAAAGCTTCTTTTTGCGCGTGTAGGTCGGGCGGCTTGCGGATGTGACGTATTTCGTGATGTCGCGCCGGTTCTTTGCTTCTTCCGGGCGCGCACAAAAAAGTTGGTCGATCTTAAAGCGCGGTCCAAACCAAAGCTTCTTTTTGCGCGTGTAGGTCGGGCGGCTTGCGGATGTGACGTATTTCGTGATGTCGCGCCGGTTCTTTGCTTCTTCCGGGCGCGCACAAAAAAGTTGGTCGATCTTAAAGCGCGGTCCAAACCAAAGCTTCTTTTTGCGCGTGTAGGTCGGGCGGCTTGCGGATGTGACGTATTTCGTGACGTCGCGCCGGTTCTTTGCTTCTTCCGGGCGCGCACAAAAAGTTGGTCGATCTTAAAGCGCGGTCCAAACCAAAGCTTCTTTTGCGCGTGTAGGTCGGGCGGCTTGCGGATGTGACGTATTTCGTGATGTCGCGCCGGTTCTTTGCTTCTTCCGGGCGCGCACAAAAAAGTTGGTCGATCTTAAAGCGCGGTCCAAACCAAAGCTTCTTTTTGCGCGTGTAGGTCGGGCGGCTTGCGGATGTGACGTATTTCGTGATGTCGCGCCGGTTCTTTGCTTCTTCCGGGCGCGCACAAAAAGTTGGTCGATCTTAAAGCGCGGTCCAAACCAAAGCTTCTTTTTGCGCGTGTAGGTCGGGCGGCTTGCGGATGTGACGTATTTCGTGATGTCGCGCCGGTTCTTTGCTTCTTCCGGGCGCGCACAAAAAGTTGGTCGATCTTAAAGCGCGGTCCAAACCAAAGCTTCTTTTGCGCGTGTAGGTCGGGCGGCTTGCGGATGTGACGCATTTCGTGACGTCGCGCCGGTTCTTTGCTTCTTCCGGGCGCGCACAAAAAAGTTGGTCGATCTTAAAGCGCGGTCCAAACCAAAGCTTCTTTTTGCGCGTGTAGGTCGGGCGGCTTGCGGATGTGACGTATTTCGTGATGTCGCGCCGGTTCTTTGCTTCTTCCGGGCGCGCACAAAAAAGTTGGTCGATCTTAAAGCGCGGTCCAAACCAAAGCTTCTTTTTGCGCGTGTAGGTCGGGCGGCTTGCGGATGTGACGTATTTCGTGATGTCGCGCCGGTTCTTTGCTTCTTCCGGGCGCGCACAAAAAAGTTGGTCGATCTTAAAGCGCGGTCCAAACCAAAGCTTCTTTTTGCGCGTGTAGGTCGGGCGGCTTGCGGATGTGACGTATTTCGTGATGTCGCGCCGGTTCTTTGCTTCTTCCGGGCGCGCACAAAAAAGTTGGTCGATCTTAAAGCGCGGTCCAAACCAAAGCTTCTTTTTGCGCGTGTAGGTCGGGCGGCTTGCGGATGTGACGTATTTCGTGATGTCGCGCCGGTTCTTTGCTTCTTCCGGGCGCGCACAAAAAAGTTGGTCGATCTTAAAGCGCGGTCCAAACCAAAGCTTCTTTTGCGCGTGTAGGTCGGGCGGCTTGCGGATGTGACGTATTTCGTGATGTCGCGCCGGTTCTTTGCTTCTTCCGGGCGCGCACAAAAAAGTTGGTCGATCTTAAAGCGCGGTCCAAACCAAAGCTTCTTTTTGCGCGTGTAGGTCGGGCGGCTTGCGGATGTGACGCATTTCGTGACGTCGCGCCGGTTCTTTGCTTCTTCCGGGCGCGCACAAAAAAGTTGGTCGATCTTAAAGCGCGGTCCAAACCAAAGCTTCTTTTTGCGCGTGTAGGTCGGGCGGCTTGCGGATGTGACGTATTTCGTGATGTCGCGCCGGTTCTTTGCTTCTTCCGGGCGCGCACAAAAAAGTTGGTCGATCTTAAAGCGCGGTCCAAACCAAAGCTTCTTTTGCGCGTGTAGGTCGGGCGGCTTGCGGATGTGACGTATTTCGTGATGTCGCGCCGGTTCTTTGCTTCTTCCGGGCGCGCACAAAAAAGTTGGTCGATCTTAAAGCGCGGTCCAAACCAAAGCTTCTTTTTGCGCGTGTAGGTCGGGCGGCTTGCGGATGTGACGTATTTCGTGATGTCGCGCCGGTTCTTTGCTTCTTCCGGGCGCGCACAAAAAAGTTGGTCGATCTTAAAGCGCGGTCCAAACCAAAGCTTCTTTTGCGCGTGTAGGTCGGGCGGCTTGCGGATGTGACGTATTTCGTGATGTCGCGCCGGTTCTTTGCTTCTTCCGGGCGCGCACAAAAAAGTTGGTCGATCTTAAAGCGCGGTCCAAACCAAAGCTTCTTTTTGCGCGTGTAGGTCGGGCGGCTTGCGGATGTGACGTATTTCGTGATGTCGCGCCGGTTCTTTGCTTCTTCCGGGCGCGCACAAAAAAGTTGGTCGATCTTAAAGCGCGGTCCAAACCAAAGCTTCTTTTTGCGCGTGTAGGTCGGGCGGCTTGCGGATGTGACGTATTTCGTGATGTCGCGCCGGTTCTTTGCTTCTTCCGGGCGCGCACAAAAAAGTTGGTCGATCTTAAAGCGCGGTCCAAACCAAAGCTTCTTTTTGCGCGTGTAGGTCGGGCGGCTTGCGGATGTGACGTATTTCGTGATGTCGCGCCGGTTCTTTGCTTCTTCCGGGCGCGCACAAAAAAGTTGGTCGATCTTAAAGCGCGGTCCAAACCAAAGCTTCTTTTTTTGCGCGTGTAGGTCGGGCGGCTTGCGGATGTGACGTATTTCGTGATGTCGCGCCGGTTCTTTGCTTCTTCCGGGCGCGCACAAAAAAGTTGGTCGATCTTAAAGCGCGGTCCAAACCAAAGCTTCTTTTTGCGCGTGTAGGTCGGGCGGCTTGCGGATGTGACGTATTTCGTGATGTCGCGCCGGTTCTTTGCTTCTTCCGGGCGCGCACAAAAAAGTTGGTCGATCTTAAAGCGCGGTCCAAACCAAAGCTTCTTTTTGCGCGTGTAGGTCGGGCGGCTTGCGGATGTGACGTATTTCGTGACGTCGCGCCGGTTCTTTGCTTCTTCCGGGCGCGCACAAAAAAGTTGGTCGATCTTAGCTAAGCGCGAAGCACATGTACGACGAAAGCCGTCCGATCCGACGTGCGTACTGCCGGAACGACTTGGCGGAGAGAGTTTTCGTAGCTCCGGTGACGTCGAAACCCTCGCCTCGACCGTCGTATTGCGTGGTCGGACGCGCGGATCGGACGGTTTCGTCGTACATGTGTCTTGCACTTCATTCCTGAAAGCGCACGAAGACGCGTTGTGACGTAGTCGGACGCTCCTCTCTCCCGGCCAATCGGTGGAGGGCAAGCTAGTTCCGGCTCCGCGTTTCTTCGCCGTCTGGCCGGCGAGTCTGTCGCAGTTGCGCTTCACCGCCAGAGTGCGCTCGTGCCTGCGTGCGCGCGTGCGCGTTCGCCCGAAGCTGGCATCGTCCAAACCAGACCGCACGGTTCTGACTCAGAAAGCGCGCCCGGAAACAGCAAAAACGACACGAAATGCGTCACATCCTTTCGCTCACGGCCTACAGCCGCAAAAAGAAGCGTTGGTTTGGACCAGACTTGTACGTAATCCGTTGCAAGTAACGAAATTACTGGTAATCCCTTACATTTATCGGTAATTTAGTAACGGAATAATTACATATCTTCTAGAGTAATTTTAAAGTAATTCCCTTACATTATTTACCTAACGGATTCCTTGTAATCCGTTACATTTTGTTCAGGGCCAGCTCTCCCCTTCCCCTCTAAAGAAAAGGTGGTTTTCCTTTCGGTAAAGTGGAGCGCAGTGACACTCTCACGCGAATTGGGCACCGCAAAGGGAGGTTTGGCACTCTTCAGTTCCGCAAAGCTTTGTTTTGCAACGCAAGACCCAGAACCTCTTTTTTTTTTTTAAGACCCTAACAACAATGACAAAAAATTCCAATAAACATTTCTACAAAAAAAAAAAAAGGGGGTGGGCAATTCGCTTTTTTCTAATGTCTTTTTTTTTTTTTTTTTTTTTGCGATCAACGGCGGGTAGAGGAAGACACCAAGTGATTGTGTACCTCTTCGAGGAGCTCAAGGCGATAAGTGCACAGACAAGAATTAACAATGTCCTTCTCGGTTATAGTGACTAGGGCCATTTTTATAATGTCATAATTCATAATGTAGACGGAGTGTTATCTAAACACTCCGTCTACCCAAAAATCCACTAAAAGAGATGTGATAATATGTGAAAGTGTAATTGCCATATAGCATCCTCGTTCGTCGATGCACACTTATCATCTCCTCTTAGATAACAGGATATATTTTTTCTGCGTCTTTCACCTTATTTCACCCTGTTTTAAAAGCTACTTACTTTTTTTGTTGTCCAACTTCTAGGGTTGGCCCACTTCATTTGTGAACTCCAGCCAGGTTATCTGCATCTCAGTTACTCTTTTTGTGAGTCAACTTTTTGCGAGCACTTCGAAAATGGTAATACGTGGTCTTCCTTTTTTCTTCTCCCCGTTTTTACTCCAGCAGGACGCATGTTATCTCAAGCAGGTATTTTTACAAATAAAACATGATGGTGGCTGACGTAGACTTGATATTCTGGGCTTGAGGAGAGAGTGAAACTCGTGAGAGGGGTCATAGCGCGGCTTACTTAGTTCTCTGCCCTTCGCTGGCCGTGGCATCAGCGGACGTCTATCTGGAGAACACCGGAATAAACTGCAGTCGGTCCGTGCTCTGAACGGCGCCAAGAAAGGTACACATGGCAAACCTGCGTTTACATTTCCTTGTTTTAAGCAACGTTCCATTTAATTGTTGTTATGAGTGCCCTTTTTTTGTTTTTTTGTTTTCTCGATTACTTATATTTAAATATTGAAAACTTTTTCTTATTCACCTGCGTCTCAACCGATACTCGACCTGTTCAGAACCAAAGGAAGAAGAATATCAAGCCAAACCTCGTTTATTATTTAGTTATCACCTTACTGTTACCAACTCTACTAAAACTCTCGAATATCAGGCAACGGCTGGAACGAGGAAGCTTTGCTATATCTTCGAGGTAAATGGTACTTCTATTGCTTCGCTGAAAAAGCTCAATCAGCTCAATGCAGAGCATAAAACATTCGTGAGGCACAACATGGCACTCCCATCCAGTGCCTCAGTTCAAATGGTGTTCAGCGTAGCAGTTGACATATTGAGTAAGAAAGAACGCAAAATGTCTTACGAGACTTTCGAGAGTCAGCCATAGGCGGAAAGTTCTCAATTTCCCGGGGGGGCTGGGGCCCGACAAGCCCGCCTTAATCCCCCCCCCCCGCCACACACACATACAAACACGGGCATGGTGGCGGGGGGCCGAAGGCGTGGGTATAATAAAACACTTGGTGAAAACAGCAACAACGGACGGTGTATTTTTTGACGTTTCGGCCGGAGTCCGGCCGAAAAGTCGAAATTCGCGAAAATCAGGGGGTCGCGAAAATAAACGGTTTTACAGTATAAGTCTAATTTGGCCCAGAGGGCTGCGCAGCGGTCGCTTTGCACGCGGCTCCCGGTGGAAAGGAGTGAGGGGCTGGGACATCCACCAAACCGACTGAACCCCGCCCCTTAGCGATTTTGGGTGACAATTAAGTGCGGCCTGTTGAACACTTCTGCAAAAAAATATGTTTTATTCATCTTTGGTCGAGAAAATAGACATTAAACAGCCTAACCAACACACCATTGCTTTGGGTGTATGGGGGAGCTCTTGTTTCTTCAACAGTGAAGGTTTTTTTGTTTCTTCAACACTGAAGGTTTTTTTGTGCAAACTCGTCAGCTCATTTCCGACAATATATGGAACGAGATACATAAGCATGGCAGATTATCGCGATATAATCGATACATCGTAAAAGTATTTCACTACTGAGATGCCAATACATTTTTCAAATGTATCTCGATACAGCAATACAGATACTCGAAAGTATCTCTAAGATACTATCGCGATACTTTTGTATCGCGATACTGCCCAGCCCTGCTACAGTGTACGATGTAGCTCGTGGCGTCTCGTGCTCAGCTCGCGCAGGCCCACAGCGGGGTTGCCGCGCGTGCAAAACGACTAAAGTTCCCGCTATGCATTGCGGCAGCGGCGGCGTAGCTAAACTGACTGGTGAGATCGGTCTCGACTTTCGTTAAGCTACTGGCATGAGCCGCTGGACAGCCTCTGACAACCGGCGATATTCGCATTCAGCCAAGATGTCATGACAAAATTATCGCGTTGTGCCGAGAACATCAAGAGAAACCTTTGTGAACGGTTGTTTAAAACGCTTGAATTCTTTTTTTCGCTTGAAAGAGACGTCCCAAACGTGTGTAATCCCCTGGAGAACGTAGCATAAGCATGCTTACGGCATGATACTTAAACAAATGTCTGCTTTTGTGACCCTATAATTTAGCTGTCATTGCAGTTGTGATCAGTGAATTCCGGGGTTCAAGCGCACTGACCATGATGAATTGTTTCAACGTTTGGGAAAACAAAATGGGGCTTACAAAACGTATTATGTCGTCTACTTCCGTAGGCTGCAGGTCCGCTAGAGGTGCCACTTCCGTCATTCGCGACTACTTCCAATGGCTTTCGAAGGAATTTCCATCACTAGCCTTTATCGTATTTGCTAATACTACGTAGGGTCTTCGAACAGGAGTGCGCGAATAGTTAGAACAATTTATCCACTGGGTGCCAGCTATCGATATGTGCGGGCACCTGGGTGCACAGATGAGATTAATTAGGTGCACCCAGGGCCAGGGTTCCGGAGGCGATGGTACTTGCTTTTCCGAAGAGCTCGGGCGGAAGGGGGGGGGGAGCCCGGCACCGCCGGGGGGCTCTGCCCCCCCGGGAAAGTTCGGGGGGGCTCGGGCCCCCGAGCCCCCCGTAGTCGGCGCCTATGGAGTCAGCTGTTGCTAAAAATACTCAAGGTCAATAAACGGAACAGGTGGCAACAATAAGAACTTGAATAACCTTCTTCCCTTTGTTTCTTAATTGAGGAAAATATTGCTGAAAGTAACGCCACGAAAGTAACGGATTACTTTTGGGGTAACGGTCACTTACTTTTATGGGAGGGTAATTGTAATTGTAATAAATTACAATTTAGCCTTGAGTAATTGTAAATGTAATCCCTTACTATTTTTCAGTAACGTGTACAAGTCTGGTTTGGACCGCGCTTAACTTATTCCTGAAAGCGCACGAAGACGCGTTGTGACGTAGTCGGACGCTCCTCTCTCCCGGCCAATCGGTGGAGGGCAAGCTAGTTCCGGCTCCGCGTTTCTTCGCCGTCTGGCCGGCGAGTCTGTCGCAGTTGCGCTTCACCGCCAGAGTGCGCTCGTGCCTGCGTGCGCGCGTGCGCGTTCGCCCGAAGCTGGCATCGTCCAAACCAGACCGCACGGTTCTGACTCAGAAAGCGCGCCCGGAAACAGCAAAAACGACACGAAATGCGTCACATCCTCTCGCTCACGGCCTACAGCCGCAAAAAGAAGCGTTGGTTTGGACCGCGCTTTACCAATGCACGATATGCTGCTTCTTTTAGAAGTTGGGGTGCTGTAGGCAGGTTTTGGATGACTAAACTGAGAATTTTACCAGCTTTATTCAAGATCACATCTATGTGATGATTAAAGGCCAAGTCTTCAGAAAGAATATTTCCCAGGTATTTAAACTCGGACACTTTTCCAGGGGTCCCTTCTAATAACGTAAGATGAATCAATACTACTTTTTAATGCGAATAGCATTCTTTGGATACTTCACGCACTTTTCGTCTATGTATCTATCTATCTATCTATCTATCTGGCTATCTAACCTCTTACGCCGCGGGTCGATAAATAAATAAAAAAGACCGGCACCGGCGGGATTCGAACCGTTGAACCTTTGATCAGCAGGCAGACGCGCTAACCACAGAGCTATGAAGGCAGTCATTCAACGCACTCTAAACACTTGTTTATATCTTTACCATCGCGCGCGTTCCATGCACGAGGGCTCATTCCGCTCTCGTGAGGCCGAGCACGGCCGCTACATCACCCTCTCCCGAGCGCGGGAGAGGGTGAGCTAGGGGCCGTGCTAAGCCTCACGAGAGCGGAATGAGCCCTCGTGCATGGAACGCGCGCGCACCGGCAGCTGTGACAGCGCTGTAAAGCGCGTCCTATGGTAAAGATATAAGCAACCGTTCAGAGTACCGTTGGTTGAGACTAGCTGAGACGCCAGAAAGTCTGGTCGGTACCATTTTGAGTGTTTGTGCGTATGGCGCGTGCTTTGCTCGCCTTCCTAAGTGACACAAACGCACGTGCTGGGCTGCGGAGATCGTGCGCAGGGCTGTGAAAGTGTCAACAAATTTAGAATCGCCTCAAGAGTGGGCTGGCGTATCTAGGGTGTGCCGGCCACCTGACGAACGCGCATAACTCCGCACCGTTTGATGCTATTCGCATTAACGTAGATAATCATTCCCAAAGGATGGGTTTTGCTGATTTTTTTTTTACTAAAGGTAACACGAGCGCATTTTCCTGTATTCAAACGTAGTCTCCAGTTCTGGCACCATATACTGATATAGTCCAAGTCCTGTTGCAACTGTAGTACATCGTTGGTATTTCTTATTACGCTATAAATAACGCAATGATCCTCGAATAGCCTGATATTGGAAAGAACAGAGGATGCTAGATCAATAATAAAGATTAAAAATAATAGTGGCCCCAAAACAGATTCCTGAGGGACACCCGAAGTTACGTCCACAAATTTTGATTTTTCCCCCCTGCGACAACACATTGTTTCCTTTAACTTATGCAATCTTTGATCCATGCAAGTACAGTACTATCAATATTAAGTGCGCTCATTTTATGTAACAACAAATTGTGCGAAACGGAATCAAATGCTTTATGAAAGTCGATAAAAATGGCATCAGTTTGTAGCCTGTTTTCCGCTGCACTAACCAGATCATGAAAGAGTTCTATTAATTGAGTACTGCAAGAAACGCCCTTGCGAAAACCATGTTGATTTGGACAGAAAATATTATATTTTAAGTGCTTCATTATATTACTATACATGATATGCTCCATGACCTGACATCCTATTCGCGACTCCAGCAAAACGGACGCCACCAAGCGGGAAAACCGGGAACCAGCCGGTCCAGGTCGCTCCGCGCCCCTCCGCGTCTCTGGTGGCTTTCGCGGACAGGTGTTGTCGGCGCGGTGGCGAACGATGTAATTTGACGAAGGTCCGAGTTTGCCTGTGTGTTCATTAGTGTGGTGAAGCCTCAGTAAATTGTTTCCTTCCATCACGCGTTTGAAAGCCCGTTTACTGCACAACACACGGTCGCGTGCTTTCGATTTCTTGGATGGGGAGGAATCACGGAAAAACGTTTTGATTTCTTGTCTGTCTCGAATCACATTCAAAGTGACGACTACTTGGTAACTGATAAGTGGTTTCTTTATAAGGATGTAGAACAGTGGACTGAGGACGACAGACGAGGTGTTTCACTGGAGGGAACACCAATGTTGCAGTCAAGTGAATGGGAAGGTTCGATAGCTGTTTTTCTTGAGTTTGGTTGTGTTTGATTCGCTTCAAGTTTGAGCCACCCACGCCGGTCGGTGCGTTGACTATTCATCTTGGCTGCTTTTCGCCGAAAAAGCCTCTGGACCACACTGAAGGAGTTGGGCTGATTTCGCAATTACTTGATTCAGGAAAACCTGCTCGCTGCATATGATTAATGAGGAAAATTATCTGCTTTCAAAAGGTGGGGGACGCGTCTCGCAAAGTTAGAAGCTGTTACGGCATTATGATCTATCGCGCCTCCAATATTTATATTATACCCCCGTCGAAACCGTCAGCAATATACGTCTACATTGCTCAGGTTGACCGGCCACAGAAAATACTCATTTTCTCCGTTCAGGATTCGAAGTCAAGTCCAATGCAGAGAGGTTCTGGGTGAATCTCCGATGAAGACTCTCTTCAGTTTGTCCGCATTCGTCTCCGTGCTACCGGCTAGAACCATTTGGCTAAGTTTAACTAGTATCTCTCTGTCTGTCAAATATTATTAAGCAGTTCACCTAATAGCTAGTCAACTAAGCTCATATTTCATCCCGAAGAATATACTAATATCGCTTTAGTGGGACATAGTACGTAATATAATACATAACCCGCTCGTCAAAATGACTTCTCGATTGCTACTAAAACCAGAATTGAAATACGAGTATCAGCTGCTTAGTGGGGCGCCAGCGGGTTAAAATGCTCCTTGGTTCAAGAAGCGCTTGCTTAATTTTCGTAATTTTCCTGCAGCCTGTGTTGTTGACCGAGCAGACGACTGGAGCTGTTTCTTAAACGCGGATACGCACAAAAGCTCGATTTCGTGGACAGATAAGTCGCATGGTCGAGGCATGCGAGTTAGCTGAAAATTGCTCTCGGTGGAACAATTCTGTAGTCATCGCCGCTTTCCTTAGATGATCAAAACTGATTAAAGTCTATTACCGTCTCTCCGGAGCCCATAGTTTCGGTTTTGACCGAAATCTCCGAAACGAAAGTTTGACATGAAAAGAACAAAAAACACCGGAAAAACAAAACTATGCTCTGCAAGTTTATGTGCACCGGCTACACCTAACCGTCTCAGTTCAGATATTTATAAAATTTGGCATTAAACAGAAGAAAATCAGTTAAATTGAATGCGCCACCCGTTCAGGCAGCCCGGCCGAGCCGACGCGACCTGGACTCAGCCGCCATGTTTGTTTGGTGGTGGCGCCCCCTATAGGTCGCTGGAGTCGCGAATACAACTCAGTGAAATAGGCCTATAATTATCTACTGTCGATTTTGATCCACTTTTATGAACTGGCACAACATGCGTTTTTTTCCATTCTTTTGGCAATAACCCTGTTTCAAAAGATTTGCAAAAAATTATGTACAGGTATTTGGACACTATACATGAACAAGCCTTCAATACCTTAGGGGACAACTCATCCGGACCAGAGGCCTTTTCCACCTGCAGGGAGTCTAAACACTTTTTATTCCCTCTACCGTGATTGTGACAGGAGGCATTATGTTTTTCACTTTATCCCTTATCACCGGCAGATTGCCGGAGTCGTCTCTGTCTAGGAATATGGACTTAAAGTAGTCATTGAAACAATTAGCTTTTGCAGAGTTATCAGTTATGACTGTGCCAGAAACAGTAATGCTAGGAATGCCGGTTGTCTCTTTTCGCGTTTTCCGCAGATAACTCCAGAATGCTTTGGCATTTGTGCTGATAGCGTTTGCAAGTCCAGTAAAATATGCTTCCTTAGCATCACTTATGGCCTTCTTATAGACGCTTTCTAGTTCTCTTAGACGATGCTCAAGATTAGTGCAGGGGTTCTTTTTATATTTTTTATACATACGGGAGCGTTGTTTCACTACTTTTTTAGTTTTTCTGTTCATCCAAGGTTTATCAGGCTTCGATTTGTCTATCATGTGCTTAAAGGGAATGTGGTTGTCAATGAGTGATGATAGCAAGTTTTTAAATCTGGTCCACAATGCGTCAACATCCTGAGATAAAGATTCTGCCGTGTACATGTCCAGTTCACTCTCAAGCTTGCTTATGATTTCATTGTAATTGGCTCTACTGTACATGTACACTTTTTTAACATCACAGCTAGCAGGAACCAACTGAGGCAGGAGGAACTTGGCACTAACTATGTTATGGTCACTTATACCGGGTAAAACACTCACACATCGAACCGCGCTTGGATCATTGCATAGTATTAAATCAAGAATATTAGTTCCCCTTGTAGGGGACAAAACGTACTGTTCAAGACCATATGTATTAATGACATCATAAAATGCTGAAGAATTTCCACTGGGTGGTATTGCTCCATCCCATTTCAAACTTGGCAAATTAAAATCTCCAGCCAAAATAATGCGGTCATCAGGAAGTGAAGCCAAGATAGAATCTAATGACTTTATAGTTTCATTACTTGCTCCAGGGGGCGGTAGAAACAACCTAGTGCCATCGTACCCCTATCAGGCGTAGTCAATCTACACCACACAGATTCTACATCATTACACTGAATGTCAATTTCAACACTGTCCAACGACTCTTTAATTATAATAAACACTCCCCCCCTCGATGACGCCTATCTTTTCTATAAACCCGATAGTCCGTAGGAAATATTTCACCGTCCTTTACCGCGTCGTCTAACCATGACTCAGTTCCAAAGACTATGTCTGGGTTTAAAACTTGCAGCAGACCAGTGAAGTCATCAACTTTATTTTTGATACTTTGACAGTTCAGCAGGAGAACAGTGCATTCAGTCATACTATTCTGTGCTGTTAAGGGTCGTCATTTTTTATTTAATTTCGTTGCAGATTGTGTATCTTCATCCCAGACATAGGCTTCACCGTTTATGATCAACTTATCGTGCACCAGGGAAACTTTATCTTGACTGTTTTGCTTTCTTGCCTTGCCAACATTCCATAACTTGCGTCGAATTTCTCTGACACGTGGTGAAAAGTCCTTCGAAATGCCATAGTTAGTGCCCTTCAATTTCTTACCGTTGCTAAGAATTTTGTCAGTATCCTTGTAGGATGCAAAGTTCGCAATGATCGGGCGATTTTTGTTAGGTCCATACTTTCCGATCCTGTGCACTCTCTGCATTTCCCCGACCAATATTTGCAACTTATCCCGACAGAAGGCCCGAATCACATTTTCAGTTGTTTCCCAACTCTCACGTGGATCACGATCTTCGATACCGTAGAAGATAAGATTTTGTCTTCTGCTTTGATTTTCTAAATCATCTAGTTTTCTAGCCATGTCATCCACGTTTTCTGAGTGTGCTTGGACCTGGTTATAAACCCTAGCTGTATCCCTCTCAACATGCTCAAACGCTTGCATTTTCAATTCTAAGGACTCGATCCTTGCCCCAAAATCGCTGATTAGGCCATCCAAGTTCGCTTGTCTCTTTTCTATGTCGTCTAGTTTGCTCAGGATAGTAGCTTGACCTTCTTGTAAGTTCTTTAGAATGGCGGCCATTTCAGCGTCAGGGCCAGGATTCTCCTCAACATCTCCGGCCAAAAGCAGTAGCTTTAAGAAAAACACTCTTACTGATACAAGTAACATTTTTGCTCTTTGTGGGAAAGGCAGCAGCAACAAGAAGCGATCATCACTACGGTAACAGGGAACTTCCACCCTTACCTGTAGCAAACAGAAGTGCCTGATTACACACATGTTGGCGCGATCGCTG